>JAUZST010013147.1:0-11152 GCA_034779995.1 Parotocinclus haroldoi
GTGTGTGTGTGTGTGTGTGTGTGTGTGTGTGTGTGTGTGTGTGTGTGTGTGTGTGTGTGTGTGTGTGTGCTTGTGTGTGTGTGTGTGTGTGTGCTTGTGTGTGCTTGTGTGTGCTTGTGTGTTGTAGGAGATCGATGAGTACATCACTCAGGCGAAGGACCGCAGCTATGCGACCATGATGCGTTTTGGGAAGAGGGGGTTGAACATTGCAGCCACAGCAGCAGTCACTGCGGCCGCTAAGGTACCAGAGAACCTGAACCATCATCTCATATATGAAGTGGATGTACATAAGTGTATTGATTCACAGATGCTCCGACAATGTAGTGTGTTCAGGAATATTTATACCGTGTTTCATATGCTCTGGTATTCTGATCATAGCATAATGTAGATCAATCAATGTAGAATTGGGTGGGACTGGGGCAATGGCGATGGGGGCTTTTTGTCTGGGGTAGGTAATCTAGGTAGACCCATCTTATCCATCCATCTTATTCATCCATTCATCTTATCCATCCATCCATCCATATTATCCATCCATATTATCCATCCATATTATCCATCCATATTATCTATCCATCCATATTATCCATCCATCCATCCATCCATCTATCCATATCATTCATCCATCCATCCATCTTATCCATCCATCCATCTCATCCATCCATCTTATCCATCCATCCATCCGTCCATCCATCTCATCCATTCATCTTATCCATCCATCCATCCATCCATCTTATCCGTCCATCCATCTCATCCATCTCATCCATCCATCTTATCCATCCATCTTATCCATCCATCCATCCATCTTATCCATCCATCTTATCCATCCATCTTATCCATCCATATTATCCATCCATATTATCCATCCATCCATCCATCCATCCATCCATCTCATCCATCCGTCTTATCCATCCATCCATCCGTCCATCCATCTCATCCATCCATTTCATCCATCCATCTTATTCATCCATCTTATCCATCCATCCATCCATCCATCCATATTATCCATCTCCATCCATCCATATTATCCATCTCCATCCATCCATATTATCCATCTCCATCCATCCATCCATCCATCCATCCATCCATCCATCCATCCATCCATCCATCCATCCATCCATCTATCTAACTATATATATAGTGAATGTTCTCTCATGTTCCCATACGGAGCAAAAGGACAAGGCTCCACCACCCCCATGTTGTTTTTCCCCCAAAACTGCAGCTTTCTTTAGAAAAACTGAAGGGGACAAAAGCTTTGCTTTAGGTTACTGAGGGTAAGGTTGGGGATTAGGGTTTTGTCTAGGTGTAGCTCTTATTACATACAGTAATCATTATTCATAATATCAGTTCCTATACTAATAGAAACAAAGTTTATTTAACATGAATTAGCTCCAGTAATAGTAATCGTTACATCCATGGAAAGTCCCCATAAAGTTTGTGTGTCCAATTAATTTTGTGATCATGTTTTTTTTTTTTTTTTAATAGAAACAAAACCCCAAACAAACAAAAAAAAGCCAAAGGATTTGAGCTTACTGAGGTTGTGTGGGTGTAATATTAATTAGTTAGTAAACAGTGATCATTAACAGTGGGAAGTCCCGACAGTGATTGTGTGTGTGTGTGTGTGTGCGTGTGTGTTGCAGGGTCAGGGTGTGCTGTCGGAGAAGCTGCGCAGTTTCAGCCTGCAGGATCTAACACTCATTCAGAATGAGGATGAGCTCCTGGACGGCGCTGACGATACACACACCCCCACAACGCTTCCCCGTACTAGAACGCGGACAGGTACACACACACTTATATGGTGAACAATTATTACAGTTGATGTGACGCGTTCTGTGATAATGATAATGACAGAGTGAATAAAATAAGTAACAGTAAGAAATGTAACATGTTAGACTCTTACTGTTTGATTCGGAATAATCGCCTGCTTTAAGGCATGGGTTAAGGCTCAGCTGAGTTGAGTGGAACCCTGCGAGTTTCTCCACTGCCACTGTCCAAGCCCATGGTTGTGCAGATGACGAGACCAGCATGCCATTTCCTAGAACGTGAGAGTGTTATACGGTCAAACGCTCTGGCACTAGAAAGTGGTCTGGATTTGTTTCGGTTTAAACCGTGTCTTTTCCCTCTCTCAAAATGTGCATATTAAGCATGCGCTTGTACTTGGGGTAAGTGAGATCAGTGGCGATTCTCGAAACTGCCGTCTTGCTGCAGCACAAGGCTGTGGCAGGAGTATCAATGACGGGTTTTGTCTCGCTGGCGCTGACTGCTGAGCTTTGAATGGCCGCCCTTCACAGAGGAAAGGAGAAAGGCAGCGGCTGCCAAACGAACTTAAACTTGGCCAAGTGGAAAGTAGTCATTAGTGCAAAGTTTTGGACCTGTGTTCAGCCTTTTTGTGCAGTTGAATCCCGCCTTTCCTTGTCAGGGTTTCAGGAGGATGGCCGTTGCAGAGAGGACAGTGCGTAGATAGGGAGTAAGTGTGCCCATCTGGTAGGGGTTGCAGGTGCATCACATGAGTATGATCCCCTCCTTCCCTTGGTCACAGCCAGTACTATCTGTGCAACACTAAAGCTCAGATGGAAGGTGCTGCCGGGACTCTTGCCCTTGTTCCCTCTTATTCATCATAGGTTAGCTCTAAAATTAATGGGCAAAGACAAAGTCTGCCCCTAACGTTACATGTCCACCCCAGATTTGAACCCAGGTCGTCAGGAACGGCTCCAGCTCTTACCTACAAGCCACAAACCCTGCTTATTATTTTGATTGATTTAAGGAACTCGGACTCTATTTCACATTTTAAGTCGGGGCTCAAAACGTATCTTTTTACATCTGCCTATAACCCATGATTGTAAATGCTGTCTTCCGGTTTTATTGTTTTATTACCATTTTGTCTTATTTTATTCCATGTAAGGTGACCTTGAGTGTCAGAAAGGCGCCACGAAATGAAATGTTTTTTTATTATGTAGTCTGTTTCCATGTTTTAAACGTCATTCTTTTTTCGGCTCTCCTCAGTACGTGCCACGCCTGTACTGGCAGACAACGAATCACAGCACAGTTCCCGCTCTGACGGTGACCAGTCAGAGAACAGGATTGAGTATTCGGACGAGGATGCTGCTGAGAAAGCACCTAAAAGAACGGCCAGCGTCAGAGCAGCCAAGAAACCTGCCACTGCTAAGACAGAGGTACTTCTGGAAAGCTGGTGTTGGCACTTGCAGTCTTCCTTAACTAGCCCTCTAACTCTAGATCTCAGTTCCAATGTAAGACTTCCTTCTCGAGCTCTAAAAACTTTTCTGTTGCTGTGGCTTGATTCAGTTTCCAAAAAGCTCTTACAGGGGACAAACTGGACCCCGTGTGGATCGAGCATGAAATGAATGATCACATTATCTCAAACGTTATCTACAATTAACCTACGGCTTAAAGCAAAAGCAGGATTTATTTCGTCTCAAAGCAGCTTTGCAGTTT
Organism: Parotocinclus haroldoi; assembly: GCA_034779995.1. Taxonomy (NCBI): domain Eukaryota; kingdom Metazoa; phylum Chordata; class Actinopteri; order Siluriformes; family Loricariidae; genus Parotocinclus; species Parotocinclus haroldoi. The sequence goes on from JAUZST010013147.1 coordinate 3,451, forward strand.
TCTATGTTCAGCACATTCTAAATAATTGGAGCTTAGGGTGACCGTGACAAAGAAAAAAAAAAACCCTAAAGATTCTAAGCATTGTCCATTTGGACCCAGCGTCCTTGGGTGGCTCAGGTCTAATTTGTATTTATAATCCAATTAGTTTTAATTAGCTAGGAGAACTACCTTAAGGGCCAGTAGTGTTTTTCCGTAGGTACTGGATCTGGTGTATAAGCCTGTAAAGGATAGATGTAAGCAGATTCTCAAAAACCAACACAAGTCCTGGCAAATTGAGTAACTTGTAATCTTTTTGTGCCTTTTCTGCTTTTATGTTTCCTCGTCCCTTTTGGACGCTAGACGGTCAAGACCGTGAGAAAGCAGCCAAAGAAGAAGAGCGCCACTGCGACAAACAACGCGGAGACTCCACCTTAAGTTATTCCACAGAGTCAGCTGAGGCCAGAAATACAAAAACTCACACTTTACATGCCCAACACACACACACACACACACACACCCACACACAGTGATGACTGAATCTGTAGACCTTTCAGCAAGGCCATGCTTATTGTAGACCGAGTTGGTTATGTAAGCTAGATTTGATGCTTGCTTTGTCTGCTGTTGTTATTTAGTAAGATAATGGTATGACCTGTGGGACTGCGTGAGTGTGCAGGTTACTAACAACCCAGCACACCCTCCGTTAGCCAGAGGACATTTCGTCCTACAGATGTCTGTACCTATTCACATTCCCCCAGCTCCCATGTAATTTAGGACTTCCAGTGACGGTGACCGGTTTCTTTTTTAAGCATGTAGGACGCTCACGGTGGGACTAACGCGGGAGAGAAAAGGAGCCCGAATGGTTAAAGAACGGTTCGAGATCGGTGCTGCAGACACAGTTCTGATGACGCCCATTTTTTAAAAACTAAATGATCTTCTCAAATCTGCTGATCTGGTTTGAAGGCTTTCCTGGGACTCTTGCTTTAAACCGCCAGAGCTCGCTCCGATCTGTTCTGCTCTTAAGAGCAAACACTTTTACCTCTCTCGCTCGCAGAGTCACCTTGCCCTTGGCAATTTGTCTTTTTAATCGTTTTCATTCATGAAGGTCAGCTAGGCAGGGCCACGTAGTCACCGAGTTGCATTTATTTGTAGTTCTGATTTCTTAGCTTCCGGTCCATTCCAGTCAATTTGAATTTCAACCATTAGTCAAACCTTTTAGCTAACCGCCATACTGTTCCTTTCACACTTTTTACGATTGAGCTTTGAGTCTGTAGGTCACATTTATTTGGAATAGGCTTTCCTTCTTATTTAGAGACAATATAGAATAGGAACAGCTGTGCTGACACAACCTGTAGGCTGTATTCCATGGAAATGTCTTTGCAAACCATGTAATTAACGGGAACAGCTTTACTAACCGGCCTGTGGACAGTGTACACTGAGAACAGCTTGTCCGAGCGCAGTGTGTGGGCTGGATTTTATAGGAAAGGCTTTGCTAACCATTATCTGTAGCCTGTGTTTAATGGGAACAGCCGTGGCTGCCAGTCTATAGGCTCTGCGGAATAGGAACAGCATTGCAGATCACTATCCGCAGACAATAAACAGTAAGAACAGCTTGTCTGATCACAGTCTGTAGGCTTCGTTTATCATTATGAAGGGCATTGCTGATTGCAAACTGTAGGCACTATTTGATGGGAATGGATTTACATAGCTATTGACCTTCAGCAGTAACCAAATAAATCCAATAGAACTTAATCAAAGCTAATTCTAGTTGCGTTTCACCCACTCCAGAGCCCTTCTTAGTCTGTCCTGGTATTTATGGTACTGTTGGAATAGTATTTCTGGAATCGTGGTACTAACACAGATTGGGACATTTTCTTGTTTTGGTTTAAAATGGAAATGCGCGCAATGCCCAGTCGTAAACCGAGGGTCCGATTCATGCACGGTGAAAGCATCCGGAACCTCCTGATTTTCGTTTTATCACTAATCTTCAGATCTTCGGTCGTAACATAGAGCCGTTTACCAGCATTTTGATTTCTAAGGAATTATAAAGATTGAGTGTAAAATACTTATTTTTTTCCCCCTTTTGTCAATGATCTACTAGGCACAAAAATTAGGGGATATTTCAGATATCCCCTTATGAAATGACCCCTAATTTTTGTGAACAGAATACATGCAATGACCAGGGACTACATTTAAAATACTGCAGTATTTATTTTAGATCTGAGGTAAATAGGTGGGAAGGTCTAGGGACCAGGGGGGATAAGTGGGATGCTTTTTTTGCTAAATGACACCAGTCAATAATGAGTTGCGTCACTGGAAAATGTGGGAATTTCCTGTACCTGCTTCTTGGAGGGAGCAGTTGCCATTGGGTACATTATAAAGAATAGAAACTGGCCAGAGGCAGGAATCTGTCAGCTCCAGATCTCCAAAAAATATATGCAAACGCGCAATCGGTTGTGCCCCCAAGCAGACGGCGAGGGCAGAATAAGGGAGGCACGGATCCTGATCTTGGATCAGTTGCACAACATCAGCCTCCAGCTGTGACTTCAGGATCGATTCGGTTTGATTTGTGTGATTATTATTATTATTTTTTTTTTTAAGATACTCCGATATCTCCAATCTATAGAGCCTCAGCTGATCTCGTTCTGAATTGACTGAAAATGTGTATATAGAACACTTTTAGCTTGCTTTGATTTGTGTCCTTTACCGACTTTTGCGTTCACATCTTTTATCACGTTTCTAGTGAAATGCGTGTAAAGAAGACCTTCACAGGCCTGTGCTCTTCATTTTCAGACGTTTATCTTAAGAATTCGAGAACTTAAGATCACACGGATATCAAACCGCTTCATCATTGTTTTAAGCAAATCTTTTTAAAGCATCTTGATTGACTCAGAGAAGCCCTGTATTAAAGATTTGACTCAATCATGACTGTTTTTCCTTCAGGGCTAAACCAAACGTTTAGAGTTTGACCGTTGTGTGCGTTCAGAGTCCTGACTGCAAAGTGACGTCTCTTTCTCGCACTCCAATTTTACTTCTTTCTTTTGAGAATCTCTCTTGCTGTGTGTAAGATCAGTATTATTGTGCATAGGATTTTAAGTAGTGAGCCAATATTCAGCACTAATATCTAGTTTGTGCAAGTCGTCAATACTCCACTGTAACGAGGCAGGAATGGGAATGCGTGAAGAATTGCTGCTCTGTACTGACTGACCTACAGATGAAATAAAAAGTGAAATAAATCTCTCTGCTGGCTGTGCTTATTTATTTATGTATTTGCACTGGTCACATAAATTAGAGGATTTTTCGTTCTGGGAGAATTCATTTAGCAGTATATTGTTTCATTTATGGAGTGACAGCTTTGGTATGGTAACCCCTTAGGAAACTAGACCTGCATGTAGTTAAGGGAAATTCAGCTATATACATCCATATATATATATATATATATATATCCCCAGACGTTTATCATATTCTAATTTTTCTCAGGTACGTCTTCCTGTCCCCCCGGGTGGCTTGGTGGTTCTTAATCTCGCTGTATATTGTACCTGCTACAATGTATATGTGACAATAAACTTGACTTGACTTCAGGTCTCTTGTGAGGTCTAGAAGCTGTCAGATGGCTAACGCCACATAACGGTCCAGATCTGGGTCCAGGTAAGTAAGCAGCAGCAAGTTTATGTGCACTGTTTGCCATCGTGTGTCTGTTTTACAAGAGGATTTCAAGTCCTGGTGCCTCTCTGGGTTAGAGCTGGCTCTGTTCCTGGCAAGGGGCACTTGGGGAATTTGTTTTTGTCTCTTCCTTTTCACGTGCTACTAAAAGTCGAGGGCGACAGATTAACTATTAATTAGCAGTTGTTCCCAAACGTTTTCTAGAGTGCCTCCCTTTTGTGCACAAGAATATTTTTGAGCCCTCAGCTCAAGTCATTTCTTTCCAGACTCTACTGTCATTTATTTTTCCATTGCAAACTGCAGCAATTGAACAAAACTAAGTCGAGTGACCCATCACCTTTACAATTAAAAAAAGTTCAATTAAAAAAAAAAAAATTCAATTCATATTTATTTCTATAGCGCTTTTTACAACGGAGCATTTTCTCAAAGCAGCTTTACAATCTTATATTATCTTAAAAGGCCAATCCCAAATTGAGCAAGCCTAGGGTGACAGTGGCAAGGAAAAATGCCCTGAAAGTGGTAGGAAGAAACCTCGGGAGGACCAAGACTCGACAGGGGACCCGATCTCCATGGGTGGCCTAGATGTTAATTAAATAAATACTTAAAATTGTATTAAATTATAGCAAAATTAGGTAAATAATTTAAATTAATAAAGTGGCATATTCTATAGATGTTAAATGTTTAAAGTGCAACACTGCACAGCAAAGAACACACAGAGCTTAATGAAGGTTACCGCTCACATAAATTAGGGGAAAGTCCAAATGGAATATCTCCTAAATTCTGTGAGCAGTGTATAAGACGGTGCAGTACGGTTTCCCCCCAGCCCCACAGATGCCCAGTTTGATAGTTAGCCTGTACAGTTTCGACTTTGCATGTTCTCCCTGTGTCTGCTTGGATTTCTTTCGGATACTTCGGTTTCCTCCCGCATTCCAAATAAGTGTTAGATCAGGTGTGTTGGTTTATGGTGTGAAAATGGAGAATCGAGGTGATTACAAGAATGTACGAACACCTTTTGCATCTTTAGCAAGTGTGACAGTAATTGAGAAGTGGCATGCAGTGCAGTGCTGTACCACCACGTGTCGCTCTTCCCCAACCTATTGCATACTGCACGCGTCTGGAGCAGCAAGTCGTAGCTGGTGACTTAACACTGAGCTAATTTTGTAGTCTGTAAAAATATCGCCTTAAGGACCTCTTTCGTTTTCTGAACCATTTAAAATAGCTTAATGGGCAGGTGAACAATGAAATGAATGATAACTGCGATGATAATTAGATTTAGTCGGTGCTGACAAGTGAGAATAATTTGATATGTATGTCCAGAAGCAGAAGCTTAGTTTTATCACCCATGACTTTTATTTCTTTATTTTGTTGATGTTGTTGTTGTCGTCATCGTTATCCTGTTTAAGCTGATGTCCTAGCAGTGCACATGCATAATTGGGTTGTGTCCCAATAAGGGGAGGCTGAACAGTGGGAACACAAGCCACTGCTACAAGAGTGGCCCTTACACGGCCCTTTCAGGGTGCGTTCTAGCCAGCACCATGAATTTCAGAAGTTCCAGAGCCTCTGGGACTGGGATAACAAGGTTTAATATGATATAGGTTTCACATAACATATCAGGCACCAAATGACAGCATGTAAGATTTGGACTGTGATTTGCTAGCTTAAGACAGCAGCCTATTGGGGTTAAATCTAAACGGGGCCAGGTCAGGTATTACGTATGCATCGAGGGAGGCGAGGACGGACACAGTGATTATCCCCCAGCATTACAGTCACCCCTTTTGGGCAGTGCAATGGCCCTCCGTTTGCACCTCCCGTGGCTCGGAGGAAAAGGCTAGCTGCTGGAAAGGGCAGTTCCTGAGAATCCCAGAATGAAAACCCCAAACTGGCCTTGCAACGTGAAGGTCGAGTAATTTTTAGAGCCTCTCTGAGACAAGTAGAGGGGTACAGTGGCACAAACGGTTAGCGCTGTGTGGCGTTGGCATGTCCTTCCCGCATTTGCATGGCTTTCCTCCAATCAAGCCAGTTCTCCATGTGTTAGGGTCAACTAGCATCTCTTAATTCTCTCAGCACAAGTGTGTGTGACATGAATGTTACATGAATATATCCGTCAATGCTGCCGTGAAGTTCGGAAAGTCTTTGTGAGATCGGTGTTCTGTACTTTGTCATGCACAGTAGCTCATGTGCTAAATAGTCACGTGTATCATTTAATCATCCTGTTCTACCCCTGTTTATCTTGGTCAGGGTCACAGGGGGTCCTCTGATTGGACCTCTGGGTTCCAGGCCATAGCTAATGACCATGAAAGCTATACGGCTTATCTAATTAAAACGTTACCATTAATTAATTAATGAATTAATATAATGAAAGATCCCCTAATTCTTGTGAGCAGTGTATGAACTTTTGAGAAATCTTCGATGTCCGAGAATCGTAAAATTTGTTGTTGGCAGAGTGCTGCTCTTTATACTGTATAGTAGGGGTCAGTGTTATTATTATCGTTATCGTGTTTTGAGGGAAATTATCGTACACCCGTCATAACCAAAATAACAAGTCTATTGATGGGCTGGAGTCACTCTAAGGTTGAATAGCATCTAACAGACACTCACAGTTTTTTTTTTTCTTTTCCTCACTCATGGGGTGGGAGCACCGAACTATTCGGACTATTCTTTTAGAAGAGCACGACTGGCTGGAATTTCCAGTAACAGATGCCTTGAGGGTTCACAAAAAAACTCTGATAAACAGTTGCAACAGGCTGATTACAACCGATTACAACCACACCTCTATGGAATGGTCATATTATCGTAGATTTGACCTTTTTTGTGATTATTCATCTTACATCGAACAGAGGGCAAAATTATCGTTCAAAGACGATACTTATCGTACACCTGGCAACACTGGTAGGGATTAAGACGATATCGTTATGCAGAATCTGGCCACCAGGGGGCGATGTTAGATAAGGTATATCTGCTACTTGCAGCCACTCAGGACTGACTCTATCAACATTAATATTCGTTTCCTTAAAGACATTTAGAAAATGATTCACTTTTATTATCACACGATTCTATCAAAGCAGTATGAGGAGATCTGTAAGATTAGGTTTACTGATTGTGGGATAAGATGAAGATATCCGCCTAGTGATTTTACTAAGCTAGCGCATTATGTGCACGTCTCCGAACAAGCTGTACTACAAAACGTCTACATTTACGGCATTTAGCAGACGCCCTTATCCAGGGTGGCTTACAATTCATACAGTCTTACAATCCAAGCAATCGTAGGTTAAGAGTCTTGCTCAGGGACCCAGCAGTGGCAGCAGTGGGATTTGGACCCAGGACCTTCTGGTCCGTAGTTCAGTACCTTAACCGCTAGGTAAACACAGTCCCAGCATGTGTCGATATGCGATTCAAAAGCCAAGATCTTAGTTTAAGAAAAATCCACTGCCAAACGTTACATTTGCTAGCATGTATGTTTTTAAAAGATAGAAATTGATTGGTACTTCATCAATACAATTTGTCAACATACACGTAAATATGTTTTACATGGAACTAAAAATCAATCTTAAAAAAAAAAAAAAAATCAAAACACGACTGGATGTCACAGTAAAACATCTGGCTGTTTTTGGAAACAAATTTAGATCAATTTAGATCATCTAGCTTCTGTAATAAAAGCCAGAAAGCTGGTATAAATGAGCAGAAGACGTCTGTACGAGTGGTGTACGGTTGTATAGTGATGTGTGGTGTTTTGTTGAGGAAAAGTAGGGAATTGCAAACTTTTTTTTTTTTTTTTTTTTTTTTTTTTTTTTTTTTTTACACCTTCATGACTTTATGCAGTGTCACATACTCAGACTGGAAGGTTGAGGAAACCTTGGCAGCAACCGAGTGAGACACTATGTCAATAAGGAGTCCTTTTCTCTCTCTCTCTCTCTCTCTCTCTCTCTTTCTCTCTCTCTCTCTCTCTCTCTCTCTCTCTCTCTTTCTCTCTCTCGCTTTCTCTGTCCCTCTCTTTTTCTCTCTCTCTCCATTTCTCTCTCTCTCTCTCCATTTCTCTCTCTCTCTCCATATTTCTCTCTCCCCC
>JAUZST010013148.1:0-11152 GCA_034779995.1 Parotocinclus haroldoi
ATCCCCAATTTCCCTCTGTAAGGACAAGGACATGTTTTTCCAGCGGAAAGGGGATCATGTAGCATATCAAATATCAAATGTCTTCTTTGATATGCTACATGATGCCCTTTCCGCTGGAAAAACTTGTCCTTGATCCAATTCAGCGCCTTTTGAGATGGCAGCCATGATCCTGACATGATCTAAAAGATAGATCCCCTCTTCCAATACTTACTGGGGTGTTCAGATACGTCATTTTCCCATAAAGGGTGTACTGTGTTTTGTGATAATGCATTTATAGTAGGTATTTATGCGTATGCATATGTGTATGCAGTCTGAAGACAAACAGAAAGCCATACAGCAGTTCACGAAGCTGCAGGCCGCCATGAAAGTTCTTGGAATATCATCTGAGGAGCAAAAAGCTCTTTGGCTTGTACTTGGGGCCATCTACCACCTTGGATCTGCAGGGGCCACCAAAGGTTTGTGTGTGTATTTGTGTTTGTTTGTTTGTTTGTTTGTGTGTGTGTATGTTTATGAGTATGTAGTATTTGTGATCTAGAGAATTATTGGATTTCCCTAAAATAGAAATATAACACATTTTTGAATGGATATTAGCGGCATGATATGAACATGTACACGGCTCGCATAATAACTGCTTCCAAAATGAAGCTCTGTGTGTGTGTGTGTGTGTGTGTGTGTGTGTGTGTATTTATGTTTGTGGTGTTCATGATCAATAAGGCACTGATTGTTATTGCCAGATTTCCATGACAAAGTATGTGATCGGCATATGCTGATCAATGCCTTTCATTGCCGATCAGAAAAATCGATTTCCTGTACATTGCAGTCCGTAGAGGCCCTTTGTGCAGTGTTGTGTCCCCTTTCCTTTACACTGCGATGGCAAAGCCTAATCAAACGTCTGCTGAACTGAACTTTCTGTGAGTCTGTGAGAGTTATTGTAAAGTTTGCATCCTTAATATGCTTAATATATATACATAGACATATACACACACGTTATTATATATTTTCATGGGACAACACTGAAGATAAAACACTAATACAATATAAATTATTCAGTCTACAGCTTTATAACAGTGTAAATTTGCTGTGCTCTAAAAATATCTCGACCCAGTCATTCATGTCTAAACCACTGGCAACAAAAGTGATTACACAAGTGAAAATGGCCAAATTGTGCCAGAATTGTGTAATATTTTGTGTGGCCACCATTACTTTCCAGTACTGCCTTAACTATTTTGGTTATGGAGTTCACTAGAGCTTCACAGGTTACCACTGGAATCCTCTTCCACTCCCCCATGATGACATCACAGAGCTGGAGGATATGAGAGATGTTTTACTCTTCCACAGATGCTCAATAGGGTTTAGGTCTGGAGACATACTTGGTCTGTCCAGCACCTTTATACTTGGCTTTATTTAGCTTTAGTTTGGTATTGGTATCATGTTGTAGTACTGCCCTGAAGCCCAGTTTCAAAAAGGAGGGATAATGCTATACTTCAGTATGCCACAGTACTGCCTGCATTTGTGTTTCCCTCAATAAACTGTAGCTCCCCACAGCCAACAGCACTCATGCAACCCCAAACCATAACACCATGAGTTTATTATTGTATTTCCACCACCATGCTTAACTGTAGGAAAGACACACAACCTTTTTACTTCTCAGCGGGTTCCGCCACACGCATGCACACACACACGCGCACACACACACACACACACACACACACACACACACACACACACACACAAAACCATCTGAAGCCGATAACTTTATCTTGGTTTTATCAGACCACAGGACATGTTTCTGGTAATCCATGTTTTTTTTGCTTGTCTTCAGCAAACCGTTTGTTGAAATTCTTGTGCATCATCTTTACATGAGGCTTCCTTCTGGGATGACAGCCATGCAGACCAGTTTGATACAAAGTGCTGCGTATGGTCTGAGCACTGACAGGCTGACCCCGCCCCTTTAACCTCTGCAGCAGTGCTGGCAGCACTCATGGGTCTATTTTCAAAAGCCATCTGAATATGATTGAATATGATTAATGATTGAATATGATGCTGTACACTGAGCTTCTTCGGTGGACCACAGTAAGGCCTGTTCTACGTGGATCCTGTCCTGTTGAACCTCTGAATGGTCTGGTGCTGCGGCTCACTTTCAGGGTGTTGGCAATCTTCTTATAACCTAGGCCATCTTTATGAAGAGCAGGAACTTTATTTTTTCAGATCCTTAGAGAGTTCTGCCATTTTGAGCTACCAGTGACCAGTATGAAACAGTGGGCTGGGGGGTGGGGGGTCTGAGTGACTTTAATATTTGTAAGACTGAAATTGTGAGCCCCTTCTTTTGCATAACCATTAGATGACCATCAGTCCTCTTTTGTTATAGCTAGTCCACAACCCAACCCACCCTGTCATTCTTTTGCTGCCCAGCACTGGCATGAGAGGACAAAACTAAGAGCAATAGAATGTCGCTATGTCGTTTCAGAGCTACAATAACGATTGTAAATACAGTATCTGATTCTAGCATTACTTGTCTAGGAAAGTTTTTATGTACAATAAATAAATCAAATCGGTCAGTTTTTTTGTGCCACAGCTGAGAAAATTGAAGTGGTTTTTAAAAGGTGATTTTGGTAATAATTTCAGTAAAGATTGTGTAAATGTAAAATGTAAAAAAATGTACAATAGGTTTAATCTTAGTATTTGATATATAATAATGTTTATATAATGTTTTTCCGGGTGCTTTGAGCTCAATAATAAGGCTTGCAGGACATAAACAGCAAATACAAGCCAACATTCTTGTAATTCTCACAAGAACTGAAGTTAATAATTTAAAAAGTTTGATTTTATTATTTTGTGTCAATAACGAAAACGAAGATGGAGACAGAGAATAACTAACATGACAAAATCAATGATGACTAAATCTATGACTTGGTTTACTATCGTGGAATAACATTTTGAGAACGTTTCCTAGATTGATTCATTAATTAGTTTTTTTGTCTGGGAGTTTCACAGGCACAATTTATGAATGAGCGCGGATGTGTTGTGGTTGATTTTTGTTTTTTTCACATATAATAAAATCATAGTGAACTTCAAAAATTAAAATAAAAAAAGAAGTTTGTTTCAGCGTCAGTTGTAAAAAGAAAAAAAGATATAAAGAATTGCTTGAGGTTTTATTTTATTGTTTTCCATAATTTGAAAACGAAACCGCATCTGTACTGTCTGTTGTGATAAATGGTGAAAAGAGAAGAATTCTGAACCTCTTAATATCAAACGTCAAACTATTTCACTCAGGATAAAATAGAACATCTGTCTCTAGAGTTAGACAAATAGTACGTTTAGTCCCTGTAGTATAGTAAAAAAAAGTCATTATTAACATTGAATAAATAAATCTGAATTTTGACTGCGAAGCTGTGAGAAACTGGCACATTTAATGCTGGTTTTAGGGAAATACTGCGATTCTCTTTTCTGTCAGCAGGTGTCACAATGGTTTGGCTGTAGTGGTTTTCTCTTATTGACACGTGAATTAGATGCAAGACAGATTTGTATTTCCTATTGTAATTGCTAAGACCTCAGACGTTAAAGCGCTGTGAGAGTGAACGTTTCTACAGTATTAGAGTGGATGAAATACATGTATTAAACAACAATGGCAAAAATCTTTGCCTTATGTTATTTATGCTATGCTGTTATTGAATAACATATTGAAACTGAGAAAAAAGATTATTGTGCGACCATGGCTTTTCCTCACTACATAAAAATTAGACCCTACACTACATCCCCTAAAATTAATGAAATATCCCCTAACTTGTGTGAACAGTATTTCAAATAACAGACTAAATAAATATTAACAGATAAATCAAATGTGCAAGAAAATGCATATAGGCAGTTATTTCGAGTTTTTTTTTCTTTAGGATCTTGATTCATCAGCGTGGAAGTGTTTACAGGATATTGTCAGCCACCTGAGCATGGTGGGACTGGCTTCTGAGCCACCACTCTTGGGTTCTTAAGCAAGGCCCTTAACCTTACAGTTGCTTGGATTCTGGGGTTGTATCAGTAGTAAGTGGGAAAGGGCGTCTGCTAAATGACATAACTGTAAATGAAAACTGCAGAATTCCTCACTTAGGATAGGGGAGTGTGAAATAGTTATTGTGCTGTGTGTAGCTGGCTGAGTGAAATTCAGAATATGGTTTCTGCTGAATGTGTATTATCAGATTCCCACAGAAAAGTTGAAATGTGAGTCAATCTTTAAATGCCAGTACCTGTATATTAATCTAGATCAAGGATCAGTCATTGGTTTATACTTTCACACAAAGAAGATGTATGATGTGACAACAGCCTCAGCAATAACTCTGTCCAGTACTCAGGATGTAATAAAGAACTATTTCCTTCTTCATGAAATCTTAGAATTTTCCCCGCTGAAATGTTTAATCTCTTTATATCCTACACACAAAAGGCAGTGGAGCAATGCTTTATATGATATTGATTTGCCCACGTTTTGTCAAAAAGATACATTATTAAATAAATATTCTTTTTTGGTTTGGTGGCGTTAGTGTAATATGGCTCTATTTACACGGTTTTGGTGTGGAATTGTTATAGACCCATTTGGTGTTCCTATCAAGCCCACAGATAGAGATCAGAAGGGCAGGGAAATGTCGAATCGGCCACTAGGGGGTAGTGTTACCCTTTATTATAGATTCCTTATTGGAAGGAGGAGAGGCCAGGAGAGAACCATGTGTAGAAGCTCACACCAGTTTCATGCGGAGTTCTTGTGTTTAGGAGTGTCACTGAATCCTGACTGAACACGAGTTGAGTTTGTATTGTGAGTTTGTGTTCCCCATGTCTAACTTTCCAGTACTATTTTGTAGCATGTAGAATATGCAATCGTGAGTGAGTGTGTTAAACACAGCTTAAATAAAATAACTGTAATGCAGTTGTTCTAACCTTCTTTTTTTTACTTGCATGTTGCATGATGAATGCAGAGACCGAAGAAGGTAAAGAATTATAACCTCAACCAAGTCTTTATGTAACTCCGTTTGAGTGTCATTTCTTGCCACCTTTACTGTTACTGCCAGACATTTCATTTACATTTTTATTTGCTGATTTCATCTTTCTTGTTTCACTTTTCTGCTGTGTCTGAAAGCTTAACTTGATGTAGACAAACTTAAGATCAGAACTTTGTTGTCATTTTAAGCTCTGCTCTTGTGATTCCTCCTCCCTCCCAGCTGTAGACTTTCTGTTACCATCAAAGCAGGATGACATGGTGTCTGTTCTTTGATTTCATTTTTTTGCTACTTTTGCATGAATTGCTTTATTGCATCTCTATTCTGCTGCTGTTACTTAGATCATAAGGACTGTAATATGAAGCTTGTAGATAATAAAATATAGTTTTGTTCTTACTCGTGTCGTTATAAGGCACATGTTGAATTGTACTCTAGTCAGTCAGATGTCACATGCAGACACTATTGGCTGTGCCTGAGGGAGTGGAGACCCGCAGAGAATGTCATTACCTTCTGGCATTTTAGCAATGACTCATAGCCTGACCAGTAATGACTGTCCTGTCTAGAGCATGCTTAGTACTACTTATCCTATAATGTAAAATAAAAAAGAGCAACTTCTGAATACACACACCGACCATCTTTATTAGGTACACCTTGGTAGTACCAATTGGCATAGATTTAGCAAGGTGCTGGAAACATTTCTCATTTTGGTCCCTATTCACATGATAGCATTACACAGTTGCTCCAGATTTGTCAGCTGCACATCTATGTTGTGAATATCCTGTTCCACGGCATTAGAAAAGCTGCTCTATTGGATTGAGATCTGATAATTGTGGATGTAATTTGGGTACAGTGAAATTATTACCATATTCAAGAAACCATCTTGAGATTATATGAGCTTTGTTACAAGGTTATGCTACTTGAATTAGACATTAGGAGATGGTACATTGTTATCATAAAGAAAAGAACATGGTCAGCAACAGTACTCAGGTGCTCAGTTTATATCAAGGGGGAGATATCCCTGACACCATTACACCACCAGCAAGCAGCAGCCTTAACTGTTGATACAAGGCAGGATGGATGCTGACTGGCCGGATGCCATGTTTCATGTTGTCTACACCTAATTCTTACCCTACCATCCAAATGTCGCAGAAGAAATCCTCAGACCAGGCAATGTTTTTCCAATCTTCTATAGTACAATGTGATTCTATTGTACCTGTGCAAACTGCATCCTCAACTATCTGCTCTCAGCTGACAGAAATGACATCCAGTGTGGTATTCTGCTTCTGTAGCCCATGTGCTTCAAAGTTGAAAATATTCTGCTTTCAGGGATGCATTCTTCTCTGCAAACTTTGGAGATGCACGTATGTGACAATCCCAGTAGAGCAGCAGTTTCTGAAATACTCAGACCACTCCATCTATCAACAATAACCATGTCACATAAATTGCCTTTTCTTTGAAGTTCTGATCCTCGGTCTGAACTTCTGCAGGTCCTCTTAACCATGTCGGTAGGCTCTGAGCTTCTGCCGTGTGATTGGCTGATTAAATATACGTGTTAAGATGCAATTGAACAGGTGTACCTAATAAAGTTGCTGATTAGCCTGTGAAGTGCACCATTTATTTGTCTTTAAATATTCTGTAGATTTAATAATTTGTGCGAACTATAATGAATCATAAAAAAAACTCAAAAATGAATCTTAATAACGTAGCAGGGCCTATTGGTCACTCGAGTGCCTATTTACTTAACGTGCCTATTTGCTAACAGCTGGCCGGAAGCAGTTTGCACGTCATGAGTGGGCTCAGAAAGCTGCTTATCTCCTGGGCTGCACCCTTGAAGAGCTTTCAACCTCCATCTTTAAACACAATTCCAAAGGAACCCTGCAGAGATCCACCTCCTTCCGCCAGGGTCCTGATGACGTGGGTACTGGAGAAAACTCAGGTACAAGCCCCCTGCTAGAATAGAGCAGACACCAAATGGCTGAATCTTTTACCAGACACTGTTTTTGATTCAGACGTAAAATGAGCTAATACTAACATTTTTTGCCAAACCACAGTTCTTAGCTTTGAAATGCTGTTTTTTCACTTAAAAGCTTTGTTATATCACAGGTTCAAAGATCACAGCTCTCGAGTGTCTGGAGGCAATGGCTGCGGGACTCTATGCTGAACTCTTTACTCTCATCATTTCCCTCATCAACCGGTAAGCCCTGTCTCTTATTTCCTCAAAAGCTCTAACCCACAGATGGACTTTATTCATTTACTTTGCATGTATCTTTGAAGCTCCCCAGCATTGTGTGGCTACACTATGAAAACAGCTTTATTTTTATGTGTCCATATGAAAAAGTAAAAGGTCCAGCGTTTATAGCCAAACTTTTGCCAAATTTTGCCAAAATTGTTGAAACAGAAACATTTATGACTGAAATGCTATAGTTACAGACCAAGCACTTTCTAAGCAATCAACTTTAAAGCTATCCAGTGATTTTAAATGAACGTGTTACAGTTATGATCTGTAATGTTTTGTGTTGCACGTGTGCGTTTTAGGGCTTTGAAGTCGAGTCAGCACTCACTGTGCTCTTTGCTGATTGTGGACACGCCGGGTTACCAAAACCCTCGACAGTCTAAACGTGGGGCCACCTTTGAAGAGCTGTGCCATAATTATGCTCAAGAGCGCTTGCAGGCCCTATTCCATGAACGCACATTTGTACAGGAGCTAGAGCGATACAAGGAGGTACAACGGCATAGATTTGCTTATGAACGAGAGGAACGTGTTTGTCTCATGTTACCCATAAAATAACTGTTTTACCTTATGCTTTATTTATTGTGTTGTAATAAGTGAATTGCCTTTGATAACCAAATGACTAGTTGTAGACATAGTTATACTCCATTGGGTAATGTACAGTGTGGAAAATAAGTATTTGATACATTGTCGGTTTTCCCACCTATGAAGAATGGAGAGGTCTGTGATTTTTGTTGTAGGTACTCAAAAAATACAGATAATCACGTTGTATAATTATTTATATGATTCATTTGCATTTTATTGCATGAAATAAGTATTTGTTTACCTACCAACCAGCAAGAATTCCGGATCTTACAAACCTGTAAGTTTTTCTTTAAGAATCCTCATATTCTGTACTCATTACCTATATTAATTGCACCTGTTTGTACTCGTTACCTGTATAAAAGACACCTGTCCACAAACTTAATCAATCACACTCCAACCTCTCCACCATGCCAAGACCAAAGAGCTGGGAGAAAATTGCACAAGGCTGGGATGGGCTACAGGACAATAAGCAGTTTGGTGAGAAGGCAACAACTTGGTGCAATTATTATAAAATGGAAGAAACAAAAGATGACTGTCAATCTTCCTTGGTCTGGGGCTCCATGCAAGATCTCATCTAGTGGGGTAAGGATTTGAGAAAGGTCAGGAATCAACCCAGAACTGCACGGGAGGGCCTGGCCAATGACCTGAAGAGAACTGGGACCAAAGTCTCAAAGGTGACCGATTAAACGGAAAGTCCCCCTGCTCAGCATGGGAGAAGGTCATGTTGTCAGATCGGAGCAAAATAGAGCTTTTTGGTATGAACTCCACTCGTGTTTGGAGGATGAAGAAGGATGGAAGCGTCTGAGCGTTTGTAATTGCAAACAATGGTTTCTGGACCAAATATTAAGTTCTGTTTATCTATTGTATCAAAGACTTATCTTGAGCATTAAAATGCAGATTATTTATTTAAAAATCATAGCGTGTGAATTTTATTTTAGATTCTGTCTCTCGAAGTGGAAGTGTACCTATGATAAAAACTACAGACATCTCCATTCTTTGTAGGTGGGAAAACTTGCCAAATCGGCAGTGTATCAAATACTTATTTTCCTCACTGTGTGTTATTGAAAGAATCATATGTAATTCATCAAATTTACTTGCCTTGTGACTAAAAGATTTGGCTTGTACTCACAACTGAGGCCACAGTTTTCATATTCTCAAAATCTGGACAGTAGAAGATGCTGGTGGTGCTGGTGCAATGGCGTGGGGGACATTTTTGTAGCACGGTGACCTTGTCCAGTCCTTTATGAACACAGAGTACAGTGTATCATCTGATGGCTACTTTCAGCAGGATATAACACACCATGGTACAAAGCTTATATTGTCTCAACCTGGACTCTTGACATTGAGTTCGCTGCACTTAAATGATCTCCACAGTCACCAGATCTCAATCCAGTAGATCACCTTTGAGATGTGATGGAACATGACATTGCAAGCTCAAGTCTGAAAATAAGTAAGATGTATCAAATTTGACAGCTGTTGGTCACAGGGCAAGAAAGAAAAACATTCATGTACCTACAAGATGAAAATCAATATTACCTTAATCATAGCAAACTAATGAGCCCTCTGTCCCTATTTAGGAAAACATAGAACTTGCTTTAGATGACATAGAGTCCAGTACATCTTTATCTGTAGCAGCTGTAGACCAGGCCTCAACCCAAGCACTGGTAAGAACATCCTAATCCTGCTTCATGTTGTCTGTCCAGCAGTGAACACATCAACATAATGGATTTCTTCTATCTTTTATCTTAGTATGCAAAAAGTACTGTACATAAGCTAAGCACATTTCTCCTGTTCTTTATGTCAGAAACACTGTAATTGTTGATAGTCCTATAATCTTACACAGTGCCTGAAGACTTTAATCATCTTAATTGAATGCATTTTTGGCACATCTGTCTATCTGTCTGTCTATCTACCTGTCTGTCTATCTATCTATATATCTACCGTTCTGTCTGTTTGTCTCATTAGTTTGTTCTAATTGATATGTAGTGTGGTCGTAATCAGAAATCAGTAGTAAATTTGTCCAGTTTAGATGTGTATTGTACAGTATTTTTTGGCCCAGTACTGTTTCAGAAGAAAACAAAACATTAGATTCAAATATATTAACCAGTACTATTAAGTACTATTAATAAAGTCTTTCTCATGATTGTAGGCACATTACATATAGTTTGATTACCAAATAGCATTAGATTATAGGGTGATGCTACAGACCCTGCATACTACGACAACATTTCAGAAACCAAATGAGCTTACAGTGCAGCTAATAGTAAGGATACTGCTGTTGGTATCAAACACTAATTATTGTTATTCTTAAGCTAAATTAATTACATGCACTTATTAGTTTGAGTAGTTTACTGTATTTTTAGATTAACTGTGCTAATAAAGCTTTATTCATGTGTAGAAGAACACAATCGCTACAGTTTAGTGTCTGTGCAATAGCATGAAAAAAGGTCAAGAACGAAGCAGCAGCAATTTCCTACCACGTTTAATTGCTTAAGTGAGCAGCCAAATTCCGACTGCCTTGTGGCTTTCTGTATTGTGAGGATTTAATGAAAAACCTGAAGCTAATGGCTCCTCTTTTGTGCAGGTGTTTTAAGATGATTTCAGAGACTGCTCCAGTTTGTGCACTTTGTCCTGCTCCACTGAAGTGTGCTATGAGTGTGTGTCCTTGAATTACTGAGTTTGTGTATTATTTGTGTGTGTGTGCGTGCCTGCGTGTGCGCTCCCACCCTTGCTCATATCAGGTCAGGACACTGGCAAGGACTGACGAGGCACGGGGGCTGTTGTGGTTGATGGAGGAGGAAGCTCTCCAACCTGGAGGCTCTGAGGAGACTCTGCTAGAGCGCCTCTTCAGTTACTATGGCCCCACAGAGGGAGATGGAAAAGGTCAGCATCTTCTGATTCACATTAGGTGCCTTTTAAATAGCTTTTTACAACCAACACTACGATGAGTATTGCCACTGTCTAAAAAGACCAAAGTGATGCGGTGCTGCCTCTAACGTTTCAGAATAAGCATACTTAAATCAACATTTACAAAAGAGGCTAAGTCCTCTCAGTCCAGCCATGTGTAAGACTACAAGTGATTGTGTTATCTATCCATCTGTCTGTCTGTCTATCTATCTGTCTGCCTGTCTGTCTGTCTATCTGTCTATCTATCCATCTGTCTGTCTGTCTATCTATCTGCCTGTCTGTCTGTCTGTCTGTCTATCTATCTATCTATCTATCTGTCTATCTATCTATCTATCTATCTATCCATCTGTCTGTCTGTCTATCTATCTATCTGTCTGTCTGTCTGTCTATCTGTCTATCTATCCATCTGTCTGTCTGTCTATCTATCTGCCTGTCTGTCTGTCTGTCTGTC
>JAUZST010013149.1:0-11151 GCA_034779995.1 Parotocinclus haroldoi
TTGAATTCCAGGTTGTGAGGTAACAAAATGTGAAAAATGTAAAGGGGGGTGAATACTTTCGCAAGGCACTGTAGTTGTTTCTCTTTTACTGACCTAGTGGTGCCATAGGGACCAAAGTTTTTCCTTGAGTAATATATATAAATGGGGCTTATGTGGCACATGGCAGGTTACATTCTTGCCCGCACAGTGTGAATTCTGGAGATTTTGAGGGTTTGGATTGCTTGTTGCACCACGAAGCACAAGAAGACATACATTGTAAGACTGTTTGAATTGAGAATTTTATCTTTTTAGTTTGATGCATGTTCTTTCAGCAAAGAACAGGCAGCAACCTTGGAAACTACCTAGAAACACATGCAAGGTGGAAGGCGTGGGGGAACAAGATACACGAAGGAGGCGGTACTGAGGCAAAGCCAAGTGTAATATGCAGATAACTGTCGAGAGGAGCCGATCATAAAGTATTTTGTTGCCACTTCATAATGATTTCATAACTGGACGTTCTATTATTTGAATATACCAAAAAAGGGCATTTTGCAATTTTTGCCATCTGACCTAAGTGATGTAAAATGTTCGCAATCTGAATTGAGTTGAATTGAATCTGAATCTTTCAGGAACTGTTTGCATTCCGATTGTGGGGTGTGACTGTATTACAAATATTTTACATGCTGAATATTTCATTATAACATGCCTTTCTTATACAAAACTATTTAAGCACTTTTTGAATTAGTTTAAACAAAGTTGAACTAGATACCACAGAAAAGCTACTAAACCAGAACTGGTGAGCTCATAGTTGTCTCGAATGTAATCCTGTACTGTACGTTCTTAGTGATATTATTGCCTAGCTAGCAGCTTCTCATGACATTAAAAAGGGAAAAAATGCTTGGTCTTGTGAAGCAAGATCTGCTTCAGATGTTCAGATATTTTGGCTTTTCCACACAGCTTGTTAACATTTGTGCACAGCCCTCATTCCATATAGGAGTATTTTGTATATATAAGATTACAGACTTTTAATCCATTTGTTTCAACCTGTATTTACCGAATTCTTCAACGGTAAATAAATTCGTTATTTTGGTGCACTGTTCTCAACACATCAGTGATACTAAGGGAACTAGAGCTATACTGCCGTGTCACTTCCAATGGCCCACCACCCAAATAATAACTGATCAGTGATGGTCCAATGACAGCATCTATCTATTGATGGATGGGGTAAAGGGTGGCCGATGCGTAATAAATTGCATGAAAATAGAAATTTAGTGCATACAAATTGAAAATTTGGGAACAAAATGTTGGCCTGTGCAAGTTCACATAGTGTTTTTGCACGATTTTATAAATGGTTTCGTGTACAGAAATATATCACACTTACGCTTGTGCCCTACAGCTTGTGTTAAAGAAATTTCAATTTCAAAATCAACACTTTATAATTGTCATTTGCTAAGAGGTTCCCAGACTTTTGCATATGCCACTATTTGGTAGGTGTATCCAATCAATATCAAGTATGTATAACTGTACATGATTTATCACTATATGCACATACACAGACAGCAGGTTTAGGCTGGCTCAAGTCCCCAAGCAGTGTGTGTGTGTGTGTGTGTGTGTGTGTGTGTGTGTGTGTGTGTGTGTGTGTGTGTGTGTGTGTGTGTGTGTGTGTGCAGTTCTGCAACATCTGTGTGGGAGAGCAATCTATTCGATTGTATGGAGTTTTGAAATATTTATGCGAATTAATCATTTATAGAGCTTATTTTTTGTGCTTGCTTATAATGTACAAATATGTATGCGAGTGCACCCACATTTATAATTGTGACAATACAATGTGAAGAATGAATGCTGGCTAATTTAATAAGAAGAAGACTGTGTTATTATTTAGATTATGAATTAGCTATAGTCATTAGGGGTAGGTTGGTTTTAGGATTAAGAATATATAGTTTGCCCAATATGTATCGCATAAATACAAGTACATATGTGTTTTAACAGCCTCAAAGTCAAGTTAGTGTCCCTGTATAACACAATCCTCACACACGTGCATGTGTCTTCTTACAGTAATTCATATTGGCAAATGAGCCAATTTTTTTATTTTATATTTATATATATTTATGTATATTCTAACAATACATGGGATCACTGTATATATACAGATCATACAGATCAGGGTACAGATCACAACCATTATTTTGTAATGCACAGTCTGAATGATCTGGGAATCAAAACAATCTGGTGTGTTAGGACATAACAGAGAAAATAAAATTGGTATTAGTATGGAGTTTGTCTCTCCAACAGCATTGAGACCCAGAAAGCACCATCACGGCAGGCTGTTGTATTTGATAATTGCGTATATGAACAGTCTTACTGGGGACTTAAGGACCATAAGATTCCCTGCCAGCTCGAGTGTATGCTGTCATTTCAGCAAAGGGGGAAAACTACCAAATACAAAAAAATTCTGCTATGTCACTAAAATTGTTATGCTGTTTCTGTGATTTGTAATTAAAAACACTGCATTTAAAAAAGTTTTTTTCACATATTGTCCCCCAGTTTATATACAGTAGTGTACAGATGCTTCATTGTTCTCACAGCACAGATTTATCAGATTAAATTGGAGAAATATGACATTCCGATCTTCTATGTACCACACGTGTGTAATTAACAGGTAATCGGTATTTACACATTTTTAATAGTTTCTTGATCATTTTAAGCAAGCTATGAATGTATGCAGGTAATCTGGATTTTTCATTAACATATTCATTTCCTGTCAAATATGGGACTATTGTAACTAGTCTAGATTGGTTGACTTTTGCCTGAACAACTAGCTTTCAAAACGACTGATAGAAAAGCCTTATCATGTATCATTGTCTAGTGTACATATAAAATAGGCTACATTTTGTAACTCTGTGTGTCATGTTGTGGGTGGATCTTTGATTCCTGAATGTGCTTCAGTGTTTATTAAAGGAACTCAAACATTAATGTTGTGTTTTCTTGCCTTCTGGTTGAACCTTCTTGAATGCTGTGATATTCACTGGCCTAAGCTGACTAATGGAATGCTTCCTGTGCTGCTTTCTCTAAGCTTAAATGTCCTGCTAGGGTAAGAGGAAGAGCAGTCGACCAGTTAATGCCTTAAACAAACCCAAACAAAGGCTAAAAAAATAGAGCGCAACAAAACAATCCCCAGAGCTAGACCAAACAAATATACAAATCCGATAGAATGTAAATAGAATGAAAGCAATAAATACATGTTTTGTCTTCCAATAAGCAGAGGTCATCCAAAATACTGTTTAAGGCCCCCAGGAAAAGGTTTAAAAAATGCATGTAGCTCAATATGCAGGTTTTGGCACCACTGGTCACACTTATTCTCTGCAGAGAACACATTAAATATGAAGTATTTCTACTCATTTTAATGCATACAGTTGAAATTATATTGGAAAAGATTCAACTTAAAATCCAATGTGTGGAAAAGTTCTGGCAGTTTGCAGATGATTTACTTGTAAAGTCGCAAAATGGCAAATTTGTAATGGTATATTGCATTTTATGGCGTTACCAAAGCTTTCAAGGGCAAATTTAATGTTCAAGCTTCAGCACTGCAAAGCTTTCACTGTTGGGGCCTTTAACAGAACCCTTGTCACTACCTCACAACCTAACTGCACGTCACTTTTGTGTGAAGGCTTCTACATACATATATAAACTAATATTTGTCCACTAATTATCTCTAAAATAATCAGTGCATAAATGACATCCATTATATTATTCTTCACTTTTCCGTACATGTGGCACAGTGGCCGCAGTGGTCAGCACTGTCACCTCACAACTCTGAAGACCTGAGTTCATGTTCCTGACCTGCTACTGTTTGTGTACATTTAAAAATAAACATTAAAAAGTGCCACCGAAATGACATGCATCAGCAAGGTAATTTGATTTAGTGAGAGATGGAAAGGTAAATATGTTCATTTCTTGACTAAACTATTCCTTTAATTGTCACCTTGCTTATTTTAAGAGGACAGATAGAGCGTTTCATTTCCAGTTCCACTTTTTCCATCACCAGTGATTGCTCCCTTAGACATCCTCCAATTTCTCCCTGATAGCACTAAGATAAAATGAAAAACAGCTGCGGGTGTAGACCTGGGAGTGTGGAATAATTAAGATTCACAGTAGCTAGAGCGAGAGAGAGAAAAAGAAAGAGAGAGAAAAAATAACATGCAAATTGCAACATATATTCTGATTCGTGGGGCCCCCGCTGTGACTCAGATCTGCTCCACATAGCACAGAGGAGCTGCAGGTGCTGCATCAGGAGATGAGACACACACCAGTAACACACACACACACACACAGACCTATCCAGAATACTGGCAACATTAGTAAGGATGGGTAAAAATGTCCAAATTATCCAAAATATAATTGGTTTAACAAAACCATGTGGTGCAGTTACTGGTATAATTACAAAATTTGCTCATTCATCCATTGTCTTATCGGCTTATCCGAGTCAGAGTCATGGGAGAGTCAGTGCAAGGCAGGAGCAACCCCAGACAGGGCACCAATCCGTTGTAAGGCATACACACTCATACACACACCATGGGCAATTTGGGAACTCCAATTAACCTAACATGGATGTATTTAGACTGTAAAAAGTAACTGGAGAAAACCTATCCAGTCATAGGGAGAACATGCAGAGCAGGGGATGAGGCGGCAGTACTAACCGCTGCACAGGGCAGCACCAAGAAGGTCCCGGATGGTTCGGGTAACTGATTCAATCCCAGGGTGGAGAGGCCTGGGTCCTTTCTGTGTGGAGTCTGCATGTCCTCCCCCGTGTCTGCATGGGTTTACTCCGGGTACTCCGGTTTCCTCTCACAGCCCAAAGACATGTTAGGTGAATTGGTGTCTCTAAATTGTCACCGACTTGTATTTGCTTGAACTTGTGTATGGATGTAACCTTGTGGGTGTCGCTGGATGGCCACTGATGCCGATAAGCACCGTTAAAGAAGCCAAATAAACAAACAAACCACTGCGTCACCCAATTAGAAATTCTCATAAACAAAATGTAACTGAAGCATGTTCTCATGTTATTTTAGTCTTTTTTGCTCACCTTCCACCCTTCCATATTGCTATAGCGCTTTTTACAATGGAGCATCATCTCTAAGCAGCTTTACAATTCCCTATTATCTTTTATTATCCAAGGTCAATCTCAAATTGAGAAAGCCTAGGGCAGAAGTGGAAAAGAAAAACTCCCTAAATGTTATAAAGAAGAAACTTTGGGAGGCCAAAGTTTCTAGATTTTATATGTAAAAATGAAACGGCTAAATTATTAAATTAAACAGCTAAATTATACTAACAGTGAAAATATTTAAATGGAATAATTAAAATAAAGTATAATACAAACAAAAAAACTTTTTTGTTTTGTTAAAACAAAGTTCTGTGGCAGAATTGTAGCCTATGAATCAAGTGATCCACCTTTGCTAAGCTGCCTGTTTGTTTCTTGAGCAAGACCCTTGATGCAAAATTGCTCCAACTATACGATTGTAGTTATCTCATAAATTGGTAATATTTATACCAATACCAACAAAGATGTCTAAATCAACAGGAGCTTTAATGAACCTGACTTGAAGAGGGCTAAAGTGGATTTCACCCACTTGAACAGTCAGCAGAGGGCTAGAGGCAGGAATTTCTTCATGTGTCACAGTCACAAAAGATGACTTTTGTTTAATCTATCCTGGTAATTGGGCTTCTGGGCTGTTTCCTATTTTTCCCTGAAATTTGGTCTGCCCATCACCCCAGCCTCAGAACCACAGCTGCGTGCATGACCCCTCCGCTAAAAGTGTAGGGCCATAGGCCAGCATTTGCCTGCTGAGAGTTTTGTATTTCTACAGCAAAACTGAATCTGCACAGACAACGTTTCTCAGTATTCATTCACCATCTTTGCCAGCACCTCCAGCAACTGTTGTGGCAGCGGCATGATACTGACAGTGAAGCACCGACTTAGACTGCTGCTCCACCCAAGCGCAATAGCCTGAATACTTTTTTAAAAAGCAAATGAGGACTGAATGCATATTAAATCTTATGGTTTGGGAATAACATCCTATTAATGAGCAAACACACATTGAGTCCAATATGCAAATGAATGCTCTAATCAGGCAAGGCTGATCATACCCTGTGTTAAAATGGACATTCGCCCTTAATGAGTGTAAAGATGACCTGGATGATTGTCTGCAAAGATTGCAGTTGTAATCAGATGCAGCCTCATAATAACACTGAGCTTCTGCAAATTGGAGGCAGTAATGTGAGATGAATTAATGAGGCCTTGTGTCATATCTTCCTACTCGCACTTTCTCTCTGCCTGTCCTCAGCTTCTGCCTACTTCCCGGCTGTCCACCTGTACCACCCTTTTTCTTTCTTCCTTTCCCGCACACTCCATTTGCTGTCACTCTCTACAGGGAATTCAGACATTTTTCTACTTGTCAAATTTCCCTCATCCGTGTAAGAAGCCCTAAAAAAGACACACTTCAGTAATGCTATAGCCCTAAGTAAGAACAGAATGCAGTGCCATCAGATGTTTATTCAGATTTACCAGAATCCATAAATATTTTCCTTATATTAGACACAATATCTCATATGTTATTTTATCTTATCTTTTATTTTAATGAACATGTCCTGTTAATTATTCTAGAACTTTAAAATGGTGGGTATATTTCCATTTTATTGCATTCTTCAGCTGTAGATCATTTCTGCCATTCTGCATGATTGTGATTGTGAACGTCACTTGACACAACATTAGTAGACCAGGATAGCGGGAATTCAGAATGGATAATTGTATTTTTCTAACTATGCTGTGTACCTGGAGCAGCCCAGAAGCTACATCATCCTACATGGCTCCCTTGCACAGCTGCTTGACTGCTTAATTATAGCTTATTGTGCTTCTCCTATTCACCTGTTCATGGCTCTTCTTGCTCCTATTCATGGTTTTTAGGTCTCTGTTTCTGTTTCATGTATTTAACATGACATGTGTTGTGTTTTCTGTTTCATTTGTCTACATGAACAAGGTTGCATGCACAGGCGACAGATATGAGGTTCCTATACAGGGTTGCTGGGCCTACTTTCCAGAGCTATTACTATTTAGGACTGAGAGGAGCCAGTTGAGGTAGTTTGGGCATCTCACAAGGCTGTCCCCTGATTATCTCCTGTTAGAGATATTTCGGGCATATCCCTCTGGAAGGAGACACCAGGGAAGACCCAGGATGCACTACAGGGATTATATCCCACAGTCTGCATGGAAATGTATGGGGATCTCCCAGTAATCCATAACTAAGGATAGGAAAGTGATAGAAGCCTGTTGCCACTCCTATGTTCACCAGAACATGCATCAGGAAACTGAGACTGAGAATTAATGAAAATGTCTTCTCATGTGCATGCTGTAGCTTTTCATTTAACGATAAGATAAAAGCCAGAAAAAACGTTCCATAATACTCACCCCAAACTGATATCGGAGAATATGCAATTGAGAATGCTATGCAAGTTGAGGTTTATTTAGTATAAATAAGTATCATGACCCTATAGTGCCCATTGGTTTTGGATTGTACCATCATCGCTGAAGTCCAATAATAACATTTGCTTCGCTGTATGGAGTCTCTAGGAGATAAATAGCATCTACTCAAATACAGTCTTAGACCGTAATAGTCCAATTTAATGCAAATATTAAAGAACATCTAAATTTCTACATAATGTAAATATGAGTAATGACAGCCCACCTTGGCAGAATGGTATAATAATAATAATAATAATAATAATAATAATAATAATAATAATATGTTACAGACATAGATGACTGCATTATAATAAACTATGCACTATATTTGCTCATGAAAAACAGATAACCCAGCTAACAAAAGAAAAAGAAACTCAACGAATTGTTTAACCTGGCAAGTCTGCCCTCAAATCACTGCCAACAAACACTTTCTCTTCTTGGCTTAGTTGCTGCAGGACCTTCAACTGTCTCTTCTTCCATTTATGGATGACAGCATGTTATTGTCTAGTGTGCTATTAGGACTTTTCCCACTATGCGATGTGGTTTACTTCAGTAGCTTAAAATTATGCTGAAAATGAGATGCAGTGCTTCACACATCACACTGTGCAGCACAGTTACTTTTAATTGGTATCTAGTGTGTGATCCAGAACAAATAACAATCCTGGTTATCAGTTAGAACAGAACTCTACGGTAAATAAATATATTGTGTTAAACTGTATGCCACACCATTTGGTGACCTTTCAGTTAACAAAGACTCAGAGATGAATGATGAATTTATAGAAATGAATGGAAAGCTACATTACCCTTTGGTGCAAATTTAAAGATGCAAATATAAGCAGCAATGTTCTTTTGGCAGCAATAATTGATTCTGCAGCACAGTTCAGCAGTCGAGATATATAGGTTAATATAAGAAGCTGAAAAAACAACAATGAATGTTAGAAATGATCATATAACAGGTTTCTAGGGTGACTTTGCAGTCTAATTCTTAAGTTCACCACTGAGGAAGCCTGTGTTGGAGTCTAAGTGGTGCCTCCAGCTTTGCTGGGTACTATACAGACACAGATATGGTGAGTGAAAAGAAGGGGTCAATGCCTGATAAAATGCAAATTTAACATAAGATTAAATAACACACTTAAATAACAAACCACAGCGTATAGCAAGTTGGTAACTGTAAAACAACAATATTTTTTCTGGTATAAATACTAATCATTGTCAAAAACAAATACATATGTCTGTGCACCATACTGCCTTTTCCCACTTCTGTTCTTCCAATGTGATATCTAAAGAGTTTCAGCTTATTGTCCTCCCAACAAAAAGATATTCCCAAAAGTGTCACTGACATTGTTACCCATCAAAAAGACACCAACAATCCTTCACAGATGCAAATACGCCTTGACCTTCATTGTGTTCTGTAACTAAAATGGCTAATGTAGACATTTCTGTGTTGACTTGATATAAGACAATACAGTTACATAAATAAAGACAAAAGTCAAGTAAATATTTTGTTTCCAGGACTGGGGTTGAAACTTGGAAACTTGGGTTGAAAACTGGATTCAAGGTTTGGTGGACCCCCAGGTGAATGGTACGTACAACTCTGAACATTGGGAGATCAAGGAAATTCAAGATGCAGTACTATAGATCTGAAATGATGTGCAGATCTCAGGAAGCCAGTACTGTAAAACGGAAATCAAGGGAAAACAAACAACACGCCAAGAAACATCACTTCAACAGTACTACAAGACTACAATACTCACAGACATAACAGACATCTAAAATGAACTGATAAATCCATAAGTCTTAGTTTAAGATATTTGTAAAGTTAAAAAAAAAAGTTTTCAGTCTGACTGGAACAATTTCTACCACCATCACCCAAACATGGTGGATGATCAGTGCAAGTTTAGAGACATACCCTATAGTACACACATTTTCAATATATCTTGAAATTTCATCTGAAAATGTTTTGATGTGCACTCAAACAAAAAAGGTTTTAAAAACAGACCTACTGCCCCAGAACCTTGAACTCTGAAAATGTCTAATTTTGAATTTGTGATTCATGGGAAGCCGAAAACACTTGAATTGCCTGGTCCATTTTGGCTTAAAAGTGAGTATTTCTTTTTTATTGAAATACTTCTTGCTTGCTCAGTAAATACCTGGCAACCTTGGAGGTGTTAATTTGGTCATTTAAAGGTATCAAGGTGTAAATAAAACCTCCTCACATTGAGTGATGAGGAGTATTATGATGAGAAAATGTCAGATTTAACTGTGCTGTCATTTATAAACTATAGATGATTAAACTATTCTAAACAACCTATTTGAATTGATATTATTATACTATTATAATTGATATTACAACTTTAATTAGAATTTGAGTGTGTATAAAGTACTAGAAGGTTCATTTATTTTATTTTGTGGGACAAAACAAATTTACAATTCTGTTTCTTAGCATAACAAACCACATTCTGTGTAGATGCATATATCACACCTTATCAACCATTTGTCACTCTATCTAGTATCTTTTATAATGACGTTACTGATTTAGGTCACCAACAGGTCTCGTAATTCTAATTTCTTTGCTTTCCATGTTTCCAAGCAAGGTTTTTCATTCTGTTTTGGTTCAGAGGCTGCAAATAAAATCCTGTTTTAAGCGTATTCTCAGGAGGGACCTGGCCTGGGGATGTGGTTCTCTTCCAGCATCCTAATCCAGGTCCAAAAGCCCACTACTAGATTAAAGTTCTTACATTGTATTTATTCATTGTGGTTCAAGTTGTAAACACTTATTCTCTAACCTGTCTTATATTGCAAAGGAGAAATGAATTAGCTAGCAGAACACATTTGCATAGTGCATGTATTCAAAAATGATGCCATGGAATGTCCTACTCTACTCTAGGTTTTTTTGTCACAAATTAAACCAAGTTTCCCTGGGAGCAACTATTATTTTCTACAGTATAATTGTATACCACCTTCTTCTTGTTTATACACTCTGTCCAGTTTATCAGTTCCACTTGCCATATGGATGTGCTTTGTAGTTCATCTGTTTCCCTCCATACCTCTCATTTTCTCAATTTGTTCTCCACATCAGCTAATATTCGTGTGGCACTAATTTGGAGGTGTGTTAGTGTGTGCTGTGCTAATATGAGTGGATCAGATACAGCAGTGCTGCTGGAGTTTTTAAACATCTCAGCTGCACTGGTGGACTGCCATAAATGTCCAGCTACGAGCAACGTCCTGTCAGCACTGGTGAAGGATGAGTGAAAGTGGACACTGTTTGAAATGTAAATTGTTATGCCAAGAATTCAATTAGCAGGTTGTCAAATGACTATGTAATGTGAAAAATACAGTTTTTTCTTGTATGTACGTACTTCTGGCCTTATGTTACATTAGGTTTGTGATATTAATTGTTCTTGCGAGGAAACAATAGGGCAGGATTGCACTTGGTGCTATGAAAAATACATCCTCTGACATCTCCAGTACCTTAACCAAGGGCTTGATATCACAACGTTCTGTAATAACCGTTTAAAGGTATTATGAAATGGGGGGTAGGACCCAAGGGTGCAGGACAGGAGGAACGAACGACGTAGAAAAAACGAGGGATAACACAAAAGGCGAAGCAAAAGGCTTCCCAAGGTACAGAAATAAAAGGGGAAAAGACGCAGCTG
>JAUZST010013150.1:0-35789 GCA_034779995.1 Parotocinclus haroldoi
GTGTGTGTGTGTGTGTGTGTGTGTGTGTGTGTGTGTGTGTGTGTGTGCGTACCGTGGTATCTTCCTGACCCGGCAGGCTGAGTTTCCGTGCTCTCTCGTTGTCGTACTGGTCGTGCAGCTGCTCTAAGCGGTGCCGGTACGTGTTGGTTGTGTGTCTCATGGCGTTAAGCTTCTTTACTTTATCACACACCTTCTGATCCAGAACCTGCAGCGCCCCCTTCAGGTACAAACATAAACATACACAGTGTATACACAATATTATCCAATACTACAGATTCTACAGGTTATGTGTGTGTGCGTGTGTGTGCGTGTGCGTGTGTGTGCGTGTGTGTGCGCGTGTGTGCGCGTGTGTGCGCGTGTGTGCGCGTGTGTGAGCTTACCTTCCCGGACATGTTCCTGTAGGCGGCCTTCTCTGATCCGCGTGACTGAAACGCCTCCCTTATAACCTGCTCATCTCCCTGCACATTTTAAAAGGTAATGCGTGTCAGTTGTATAAGTAAAAACATAGTGTGTACGTGCATCTTAGAGTTGTGCTTGTGTGTGTGTGTAGCGTACTCTGAGTGTGTGTGCGAGTTTCCTGTGCAGCACTTTGTTGTTCTCCCTGAGCTGCAGGATTGCGTCTCGGTTCTTTTTTATAGTAGCCTGGGAGCTCTCGAAGAGCGCGTTTTTGTCTCCCTCTGGTGGACAACATTGTAACAACAACATTTAAACTCCGATACGAAACGACAAAGTTTGCGTTCCTGTCTGAGTGTTATAGGCGGTGTTCATATATAGTGTTTGTATTAATTTAAATTGTATTAACTTATGTATTAAAATTGTTTCATTTTTGCAGCGCATATCAAACAATAGTACATCATATTACCTCAGAATATTACGTCATGGTGGCAAGCTAACATCGAGTTAGCGAGGTAGCTGGGTTACTGAGGCAGCCGTGTGAATGATTAAAGTTACATATCACAATGAAATTGCTTGAGAAACTTATAAATAGGCTACACTATAATTAGTTCATGAAGCCTCGACGAGACTGAGCTTAAATTCTACAAATGTACCGCTCACAAAAATGAGGTTTTCTTTCTGGGCTAAAACCGACCAACATTTCTGCTTCTGATTTTTTTTAGCTATAAATGATACTTTGGTTTGTGGTTCGAAGAGAAAAAGTTCTAACAAAAGACAAAGTTCTAACCAGATAAAAGCAGAGAACAAACAAAGCTCGGACGTGTTACCCACAACCTAAGGCGCCCAAGGTGCTCGGGATCCTTTTTTAGTCTTGGTCCTCAGAATATTTCCTCCTTGGAACATTTTTCCTTGCCACTGTTCACAGCCGACACCCTTATCATAATACAGGCTTACAATCCAAGCAAAGGTGCCAGAGGTGGGATTTGAACCCTGGACCTTCTGGTCCATGGTCCAGTACCTTACCCCATAGTCCCACAGTTGACCCCGGCTTCCTCAATTTGGGGTTGGGTTTAGATAACAGAAGACGAATCAGATTTATTTCGATAGCACTTTTAACAACAAGGTAGTGTATCACAAATATACTCGGCACCAACTGAGCAAACCTACAGCGGCAGTGGAAAGGAAAAACTCACGCTATTATATTATTAGGATGACTATAGCAAAACGTCACAGTGTTATAAAATGTAAAAGCAGAGCATTTGATTTAACTCTAGGGATTTTGTGACGGATTCAGGACGATCTCTTTTGATCACAACAGTACTGGATCGCGTTATTTACGTGTATTAATTATTTATGTGCTTAATTCCTGAGAGCTAAACACTCACCGAGGAGCTGGATTTTCCTCTGGAGCTCTGTAATCTGATCATGAATCGGAGGTTTGATGTTGTGAGAGCTGAAAGTCGCCGGCATTTTATATTAAAAACGGGATTATTGTGCTGTTACTTCTCTTTATTTCTATATCCACAGCTTGGCTGTGTTAGCAGCGCGACGGTCCTCTTGTGTACACGCGTTGCTTGGCAACCAGAACGACGTAAAGTGGGCGTGACTAGGAACGACTCCCCCGCCCACAGACAGGTTAGGGAAAACGCAAATGTTAGTAATCATTAATAAAGGAGTTTATTTGAAAAAAAAAATAATAATAATAATGAAAACACGCGCTCTGATCATGACGGGTTTCCTCGGGTACCAACATCACAGTTTGTTAATGATATATCAAAAATAATATATAATACAGATCAGATGGTTACTCTGAGTACAGTATTTTTAAATTCACACACACACAAAAAAAATCAGTCTATTAATACATCCGGAGTTATTTATAGTGAACAAACCAGTAGTAATAACAAAAGAAAAACATACTGTAATGTCCAATAAGGTCAACAACCAAGGAAGAAATGGGATATGAACTCAGCCCCTGGAGCCAGCGCTCGTCCACCTGAACCTCTCTGGTTTGGATCCCTCCTCGGGCAGCTCCTTAGTTTGTTGGTCGGAGTTCAGCTCCATCTGAAGGCTTCAGCAATAGCTTTCATTCCAGTCCTTGGATGAGTTAGCGTCCGGCCCGTGTTCTTTCTCACCACTGGATTCCACCTCCGGAGTTTCAGAGTTTCCACCCGCTGTACGTTTAGGAACGTTTAGTGCATGACCATAATGCACTACAGAACATGAATCATTCCTGGACTGTGGTAGCCTAGCGGCTAAAGGTACTGGACTCTGTTCCTGATGGTCCAGGGTTCAAACCCCACCACTGCCAAGCCTCTGGATAAGAGCGTCTGCTAAATGCCCTAAATGTAAATGTCTTATGGACTTATGCCCCGTATGGCCAAAAGTATGTGGACACTGCAGGTGTATAAACTAAGACTAGCTAAAACACACAGCCAATGGGACTGTGGTAGCCTAGCGGTTAAGGTACTGGACTCTGGACCAGGTCGTTGCCAGCGAGTGCCGATCTACATCGTTCCAAGCCGCCCCTGAAAACGACGTCCGTGTGAAACCTGTCCCAAGATTAGGACGAAACCTAAACGAGGTGTAAAGCATCCCGGCTGGAGTACTGCTATAAAGAAAGAGTTGGCAGGAGGTCATTTTCCATTTGGTTTTTCATCCAGTAGGTTCAAGTAGTCATGGCATTCAGGTGTCCACATACTTTTGGCCATGCTGTTATATAGTTATGTATGTGCGCATGTGTGCCTCTGACCCTCTCCTCGCTGCTTACAGTGACTTTTTAAGCGGGTTGGACCGTGCTGGTCCGTTTGGGTTTGTTCAGCGTAGCCAGCAGACTCTGATGCATGAAGTAGGGTCGCTCAGCCGAGCCGTCGTTCCTCTCCAGATCCTCCACTGAGGAAATAACACGCATCGATTTTATAACGACAACGCCAACAGAACGTAAACATGACCAACTAACACGCGCCAACTCTTAAGTGCACTATAAAGTGAACGGTGTGCGGTTTGGGACGCACCCTTGCTCTGTAAGGGGCATTATTTTGGGGGAATAATGCATAAGGTCGAGAGAGAAAGAGAGAGAGAGAGAGAGAGAGAGAGAGAGAAGGAAAGCACAGGCTAGTCGAGACGTTTATTCAAGCACAGGAAGTGACACGCATAGTACAAAGATAGAAAAACGGGAAAGACGGACGATTTGAAATATCTGCTGGGTTAGGGTTAGGGCCCGGCGTCATGGCAACAGGACACGGTGGTTCCAGGTCAGCGCCTCGGACGTCCGGGCGGGGCGACCCGCTCACCACGAGTCGTTTGTTTATTTATTTATTTGTTTTTCACAACGTCAAAGCAAACAGAGTCACGACTTTGCCTCGTTAAGGCTCTCAGTGTAAACAGAGCGACGGTAAACAGGTAGTGCAGGATTATATCGCACACACACACACACACACACACACACGCATTCGCAAGCTGGACGAGCACACAACAGGCAAAGGGTGTAGTGTCATTACAATCAGGAAAGGACGTTTCTCTTTTCACGGGAGTTTGAGTTACGTTGATCTTACGTATTATACAGCAGAAGTGACTCAGTCCAGGCACGTGCTGATTATCGCTCCAAAATATCGTAAATACAATAATATACTGCAAAATATCATGATTTACCACAATATGATACAATATATCACAATACACCTAAAATATCGCAATAATCTGTGAGATATCGTAATACACCCTAAAGTATCACCATAAACCATAACATGATATAATATAAGAGCAACGTACTACAATATACTATAATAATACTATGATATACTGTATTGTATGGTAATGTACGTAGTATGACACACTGTTATACTGTAATATACAATGGTAAGATACCATAACGAGCCTCAAACGAAGGTATCATAACGAGATTTAGTACTTTAGATCCAATTAAATTTCCTTTTTTTAGATGATTCAAAAAGTGTTTAATTAGGGTATGATTAATTAGGGTATGATTAATTAGGGAACAATTAATTAGGGGATGTTTCATTAGGGGATCATTAATTGGGGATGTTTAATTAGGGATTCATTAATTAGAGAATGTTTTATTAGGGGATAATTAATTGGGGATATTTAATTAGGGATTAATTAATTAGAGAATGTTTTATTATTGGGGATGTTTAATAGGGAATAATTAATTAGGAAATGTTTCATTAGGGGATAATTAATTGTGGGATGTTTAATTAGGGATTAATTAATTAGGAAATGTTTCATTAGGGGATAATTAATTGTGGGATGTTTAATTAGGGATTAATTAATTAGAGAATGTTTTATTAGGGGATCAATAATTGGGGATGTTTAATTAGGGGATAATTAATTAAGGGATGTTTAATTAGGGGTTGTTTAATTAGGGGATAATTAATTAGGGAATGTTTTATTAGGGGATAATTAATTAGAGAATGTTTTATTAGGGGATAATTAATTTGGGGATGTTTCTAATCAAAAATGTTCTGAAATGTTCGAATCTAAACATAACGAGCGTTCTTTATCGTCATGGTTACTAACGTAGGAAATCAGCACATGCCTGGATTGGACCCCAATGGACCGGACGTGCTAGCGTCCCGTTCAGTCGTTTTGAGGAGTTAGCAGAGCTTCGCTCTCCTGAGGACCGTTCTCTTGCGGTTTTGGTTCTTCGGGTTCCTGTTCCTGTTCCTGCGGTTCCGGTTTCGGTTCCATCATCTCCTCCATGTGATCTTCCATAACACCGTTCTGATGGACAGCCTCCTGCAGGCTGGCCGTCGCCGCTCCACATTTTTCTCTGGACGGTTCCGGGTCCTCCTGAGCTAACGGTGCTAACGGCGCTAACGGAGCTTCCTGGTTGGGGGTGGAGTCTGTCGTTAGCTGTACTTCCTGTGTCAGAGGCGTCTGCTCTTCGTTCTCCTGTTTGAGAGCTTCCTGCTCTTTAAGCTGAACTTCTCCGTTCTTCTGAAGAGCTGCTTCCTCCTCCTCCTCCTCCTCCTCTACTTCTTCCTCTCCTCCGTCTCCCTCCGGCGCTTTGCTAACCATTAAAATGTCGTGCAGCTCCGGCGACATGAAGTACGGCCGCTCAGACGAGCCGTCGTTCCTCTCCAGATCCTCGCCTTCACGTTTAGCGTTAGTGATTAGTTACGGGAGAGAGGAGCAGAAAAGCAAAAGCAGACAGAAAGGGAAAAGAATTAGCATCGAAGCTATGTGTTAGCATCCTCAAGAATGATGGAAGCGAAAAAAAAGTGTGAGAGAGAGCAGGGAGCGTCACAAAATTATACATTTTATGCGATCTATAAACCAAATGTTCTTAAAAAGGGTTTTAATTAAATATATTCATATTCTCATGCTTCATCTTTTATCTATAAATGTAACAATATTTTTGTTATGGAAATAATTAATAAATACAATAACTTTTTATTCTTTATTTACTCTATAAATGTTATTTTATAGTTTATTTTTATTCTTTATTTACTCTATAAATGTTATTTCATCATTTATTTTTATTTACTCTATAAATGTTATTTTATATTTTATTTTTATTATTTATTTACTCTAAAAATATTATTTTATATTTTATTTTATTATTTATTTACTCTATAAATGTTATTTTATATTTTATTTTTATTATTTATTTACTCTAAAAATGTTCTTTTATATTTTATTTTTATTATTTATTTACTCTATAAATGTTATTTTATATTTTATTTTTATTATTTATTTACTCTATAAATGTTATTTTATATTTTATTTTTATTTACTCTATAAATGTTATTTTATATTTTATTTTATTATTTATTTACTCTATAAATGTTTTTATATTTTATTTTTATTATTTATTTACTCTATAAATGTTATTTTATATTTTATTTTATTCTTTATTTACTCTATAAATGTTATTTTATATTTTATTTTTATTCTTTATTTACTCTATAAATGTTATTTTATAATTTATTATTATTTATTTACTCTATAAATGTTATTACTTAATTTATTTTAATTTACTCTATAAATGTTATTTTATATTTTATTTTATTCTTTATTTACTCTAAAAATGATATTTTATAATTTATTATTATTATTTATTTACTCTATGAATGTTATTTTATATTTTTACCTTTTATTCTTCATTTACTCTTATTTTATATTTCCTCTCTTATTTTATATTTTAAGTATACACAATAAAAGTCTTCAAATGGAATCTTTAAATCCTAATAAATGATATATTTGGTACAAATGTACGGATATGTTCTTGGTTTTTATTTACTCTGTAAATGCCACAGCGGTTCTTTAGTTGCCGGTGTTTTTGTTTTGATTCAGTGTTTGTAATAAATTCTGATTGGGATTTTGTCGGCAGGTTTCGGGTTTGTTGACAGAAGGCCGGAGCTTAAACACTTACAGAAGCAGAGGAACAGTGTATCCACACACATGGCATAAACGCTGAAGAAGCCGTGGGCGATCAGGTACGTGCCAACCACCAGCGTCTGGAGTGAGAAACACACACACACACACACACACACACACACACACACACACACACACACACACACACACACACACAGACTGTGGAACAAACAGCAATAATACAGAGCAATATGGTGTCCCACACGGCCCTGCTCTGTAATGGGACTCCTGGACTTGTCACTGCGCCGACAACACACTGGTTTTGGACAGATCGGAGCCCTTCTCTCACCAGTATAGGAACCCAGTAGTAGTTGAGTGACGGTGCGGTTTCCTCCACCATCTTTATCTTCCCCGTGAAGAAGAAGAAGGAGCCGATTCCTAAAAGAGCCATTTTATTATTCTTTAAAAACAACAAACTTATCGGTACAGAACATTTCCCACGACTGGATTACGGCACAACAATATCAACAATTTCATTCACACGAGTACGCAGGTTTTTTTCTTACAGGCCAAAACGTCTTTAGACAAGCCTGTCTGATTTACTCCAAACATTCTGACCATACTTTATAGCATTGTGCTAATCCTGACCACTTTCCAGCCATTTTCAATTTCCTTAGGAACTAAATGAAAAACATGTCAGGTCAAATAATTCAGAGAACGTACATTTTTGAGTCCAGCATGCAGATTTGTTGCATTATTTCCGTTAAATAAACCCGGTAAAACGGACTAAATGTTGGGACAATTTCAGGCCCGGGAAATAACTCACCTACGATCCCGACGATCAGCAGTTTACCCAAAAACAACAGGAAATCAGTCACTTTATCCAAAACGGCCACTCTGAGAGAGAGAGAGAGAGAGAGAGAGAAAACACACACAGTTAGTTCGTACACAAATAACGTAACCCAGATGGATCAGACCTCGAAAAGTGACCGAATCGGAAAATAATGACATGATTTAATCGTTTATACTCAGCTCTTACCGGATGATGTTCCTCATCAGGAGGAAGAAAGCCTCTCTTGCAGAGGTGCAGAAGTTTTTGCCGTAAATCGCCACCTGAGCAACCAAACCAGATCCGGTACCGGTACCGGTATCAGTATCAGTACCAGTACCGGTACCGGTATATGCATAATAAAATGTAAAGCATGTTTATTCTTTTGATTTAGTATGTGTACCATGATGTAAGCGTTCCTGTTGATAAACTTGATGCATTTCTCCAAACACCAGAAGCAGCACTTCAGACAGCTCAGGAGGAACTTCGCAAACCTGTTCTGAGCTCCTGCACACACACACACACATTTACACAATATCATCAGAAGACCCACAATCCTGCTCAAACCTCATCATGCTAGCCTAAACACAGCGACGTGCTTCAGTTCCCAGGAAAAAAAATGTGCTGTGGAATTTCACAGGGGAAAACGTAACCCGATTGACAGTTTTAATAAGATTTCTTAATAATAAATAAGAAATGTTTGATGGTAGACTGGCCACTGTCAGAATTCACAGCACATTTGTACCTCGGTTCTCATCTTTGTTCTTATTAATCGGCTATAAGCTGCGAATAAAAGTTCCCGCACATGTTTATCTTTAGTAGAAAATAAAAGTCCAGGTAGACACAGCCTCGTGAGGTTCCTGCACATTTAAAATGCATTCGTAAAAAGCCTCTCCAGAGGATCCATTGGTGTTTTTACTTTTTTTTTTTCCATATTACTGTTCGCGTCTGTTCCTAAAGCATTTCTGGCATCTCTGGTTTGAAAACGAACCTTGAGTCTCGAGTAAAAACCATTTTTTAGGATGATTTTACACTTACACACACACACACACACACACACACCTTTCAGCTTGTGGTCCAGATACTCCAGAGTGACTCTGATGACCTGAACGATGGCGAGGATCAGAGAACCGAACGCCAGAGAGCCGGTGTGGTACCTTAATAACATCATAAAGCATTTATTATCATGACTCTGTGTAGTTTTAACACAACATTTCTACGACGTCACTTCGTTACGCGATGTTTTAAACGTCCACTGCGGTAAATTTCCGTTCACAGCGTGCAGTTCCATTTCGTAGCAGCAGATGTCAGGCATTCGCGTTCTACTCGTCCAATCTAGCGACATCTGCTGGCTAACCCGAGTAAGTGCGCATTAAAATACGTTCGCTATTGATATTAAAGGACCGAATCCAAATCCAAATGATTCGCATTTAAAGGAGCTCAATCGACCCGTAATATGGATGGCACAGACCTGAGTGCACGTCCCAGCGAGCCGCACACAGGATACGCCGGGATATCGTCCGGTTTTTTGAAGGCCCAGTAGTAGGACGCAAACGCCCCTGCCAGCGTCACGTGTCCCAGCGCCACCACGAAGTTCACGCACCAGTAGAAGAGAAACAGGTTATAGAACTGGAACAGGATCAGGTATCGGTGATAAATGGTCTCGCCGCCGTAAAACGCGAACAGACACTCGGCGTCCGGACAGGCCAGCGAGGCGTTGGAACTGTTAAAGGTCTGAGATGGAAAGACATCATGAGCACCGGGGGAGGGGGGAATCTGTACCGATGGTGCATCAGATAGTATTAATAAATCACATTAAAGGTGGGCGTTACCTCCGGGCTGCAGGTCTCCCTGGAATAGTCACACTCGGTGGTGTTGAAGACTTTATAGACGGGTTTACTGGAGGTCGACAGGAACCTGGAGCAGCAGCTCGTTAAGGGATGGGCGCCAGAATATTTAACACCAAGGTACCAACATAATGTGTACATTTCCAGTATAAAATTTAAAATAAGTAGGGTCAAACAACGATGATGATGATCGCCCCCCGGTGTTCAGAAAATGCCATCGCATCAGACGGTGTAATAAACGAATGCATTCTGTACACCTTCATATTTTTGCAACATCCCTCTGTGTGTGTGTGTGTGTGTGTGCGTGCGTGTGTGTGTGTGTGTGTTGGATACACTGCAGTCACAGCCCAGTAGGCGATCACCACCGTCAAGAGCGCGAACGTCAGCAGAGGGTAGAACAGCGCCGACATGACATGAGCCATCGCCCTGGAAAACAACGGCTTAGGGTATTAAATTCTGTGTAGGAGTGTGTGTGTGTGTGTGTGTGTGTGTGTGTGTGTGTGTGTGTGGACCTGCTGGCTTCTTTAATCAGAGCGATGGCGATGAGCAGCCTCTTCCTGAGGAAGATGAGCAGGAGGAAGATGACTAGCTCCACAATGCACAGGATGATCACTGAGACACACGAGCACACTTCATTAACACTTTCTAGTGCACTAGGTAGGGAACATCGTAAGCACGCGATACACTGTGGGCGTGTCCCAAGCCACACGCCGTATTCACGAATGCATATAGAGGCCCTGGCTGTTCGATTGGTTTGCTCGGTGTTGTAGGATGTGCACTGGGTAGGGAGCACGGTGTGGTTTGGGACACCGCCTTACTTACGGAAGGCCAGCCACGTTTGCTGGATCTGCAGATAGATGGTGAAATCGGTCTGAAAGCCCAGGTCGGTGATGGTGACGTCTGCACCCGCCTGCCCCCGAAAGCTGGCGTACTGCAGGTAACAGTGTACGATTCCTGAGGGAGGGGAGAGGATCGTGGGAAAGGGACATCTAAGAATAGATTCACCCCAATTCCTATTTACCGAAACGTTTAAGGTGATTAAAGGTTTGTAACTACCGTATGCGATAACGAGGATGACCATAATGATCATGACCCACACCATCACGCCCGCTAACAACCTCAGCAACAGGATGAACACCAGACTGAGCAACATCGCCACCACCAGGCCACTGGCAGAGAGACGGGGAGAGACAGAGAGCCGGGTTTTACGTCACTGGTTATTGGGTTTATGCTACAAAACGTGTTATGACTTAGGGAAAACAGCCTCAACCTGCTTGCTGTGTGCAGAGCTGGGTGCAAAGATTGGGCGCCCCCTGGTGCTAGAGATGGGCAGTTTAACCGAAAATCGCTGTTATGGAGCCCGTGTCTGATATTTCCATTTTATTTCAATTCTCCTCGTAATTGTCTATTTACGTACTCCCCCCTTCAAAGCCCTGTTATTCCGCGTGTAGTAACATGACTCCGCCCCTTCATAGGTCTTTCATACGGAACGTATAATTAGGCACGCAGTGGCCGCACATCCCTGCCGCGGTCCTAAAACGGTTAGTAATAAGAGCCAACCGAAAGGAAAACAGGACCTGAATCCTCTCGGTTTCCCGCTCTTCCTTTTCACTTTCCCCAATAGCCACTAGGCGACACCGTTTTTCAGCACTTTATTCTAAAACAAGCTTTACTGTTAATTAATTTGAAAGGTTTTATAGCGGTGGGCTAACGTTAATGATCGGTACCGATCCAGTGTCGATTATATTTAGCTCATGTAAACAGATTTATCTGAACATTTCTCCTGTACAAAACAACTCCATTCGTATATAGAATAACTTATAAGGAGGGGGATTTTAAAAAAAATTTTTTTTATAAGGATCTGGAACCCACAACCTTCGTTCGGTACTCGCTGTTTTCGGTTCCGGACGAGCGAATTGAACGAATTCAAGGACTATTCTCCAGTCTCTTTAACGAGGTTGCCTTCTGAGGTGTTTCTCCTTGCCTCTGTTACCCTAGGGTGCTTATTTAGGCAGGGTTTCGCTCTCGTACCGGCAGCAGGTCCGAGTCTGACGCTGAGACCTCTCCGGGTTTTAACTGGTTGAGCATGTCGGTCATCACCAGCAAGTTTCCTTTAACCAGGTCCAGCTCTGCTCTCAGCTTCTCTTTCTGGCCCGCCCACACACACACACACACACACACACACACACACACACACACAGTTCAGCTCTGATAACACAATCAAAGATCATGTATATTTAAATGTTATTTTAATGCACCTGTTCGGCGGAGATGGGCACCGGTTCCCCGTTCGACTCCTGCCCAGGGTCGCTCGGACTGTGGGGGGCCGCAGGAGACGGGGTGGAGGGGTCATCACCTGGCGTGCTCTAAGGAAAGCCATAAAGTTTGTCACGGTTCCGGTTGATTCCGTGTTGTGTATAAACACGACTCCCGAGCTTTTGGGGTGGTGGTGGGTGGGTGGGTGGGGGGGGGGGGGTGTTTCAAGTCCAGGGGATCATATTTACCCTGGTCGGGGTGTGTATGGGCGACAGGGCATCCAGATCCGTCATGGGAAACTCCAGGCCTCTCCTCTTCAAATCATCGTAAACACACACCACTCCGGATAACGAGGGTTTGTTCCGGAAAGCATCGGCCCACGCCTGAAAAAAACCAAAACAAGGACATATTCAAAAACAACACGAGGGATCGGAAGATAGAAATAACGTCCAGCTCCATGGTGCCTTACTAAAACGATG
Organism: Parotocinclus haroldoi; assembly: GCA_034779995.1. NCBI lineage: Eukaryota > Metazoa > Chordata > Actinopteri > Siluriformes > Loricariidae > Parotocinclus > Parotocinclus haroldoi. The sequence continues at coordinate 12,147 of JAUZST010013150.1, forward strand.
GTGTGTGTGTGTGTGTGTGTGTGGTTCTGTTTGTGTATTTGAAATGGAACTACAAAACAGATCTAAAGGGAGGAGCAGACAGAGGGACGGACAAAGGGACAACAGGTTAAGGGGGTGGGGGTGGTTTGGGGGTGGGGGGTGACGAAGGGACAAGAAAGCAGGCCGAGTGAGGAACAGACAAACAGAGGGAGGAGCACATGGACTGGGGAACAGACCGGGGACAGACAAAACAGATATGGGAACACAGAAAGGGGAGGGACAGAGATGTGGGGGAGGAGCAGACAGTCAGAGCGGGGCAGGGGGGACTAAGGGACAGATGGGGGAGGAGCATGTTAGACCTGTATGAGGCTCAAGACGCGGTCGTGCAGCACCGCAGGCGGGTTGTTTTTGGGGAGAATGGTCCGGACTAGAACCCCCTCCACAAAGTCCCGGGTGCAGACGAGAACATGGAACCGATGGCCACAGTTCTTCACACACGTCTCCAAAACCTGCGGGGGGGGGGAGAGAAATATAATAGAGATATAAGATGAGACGACGTCCAAACACAGCGCAATACAAACAGGGGAGGGACAGGGACGAGGAGAAGGAGAGGGACAGGGAGAGAAATGGGGAGAGGGACAAAGGGGGACAGGGCGAGGGACAGGGTGTGAAATGGGGAGAGGGACTGGGAGAGGGACAGGGCGAGGGACAGGGTGTGAAATGGGGAGAGGGACTGGGAGAGAGATCTTACGGTCAGAGCCAGCATGACCTCTCTGAAGTTCTTATTTCCCACAATCCTTTTCTTTATGGCCTTCACTGCACCTTTGGGCCTGTGAACATAAGAGAGAACGTAGCGTCCGGTCACCGCCGCGTTACCTCGTTTAATAAAGGAACCTTATAACCGGTCGTACCCGTCGTCCGTCTCGTTGATGATGTCGCAGATTTCCATGTTCAGGCTCCAGTCCTCGTTTTCCAGAGACGGCCTGGTGGCTCTCTCTGTGAATCAGAAGGTAATCAGAATTTCTCTCTCTGTCCACCTGTCCACGTCTCTCTCTCTCTCTCTCTCTCTGTGTCCCCTGTACTCTTTTCTCTCTGTCTGTCCCTCTGTCTTTATCTCTCTTTCTCTCTTCCTGTCTTTCTCTATTTCGTTCTGTCCCCCTCTGTCCTCCTGCCTCTGTGTCTCCATTTCTTTTTCTTTCTGTGTCTATTTGTCTCTCTGTCCCTGTCCATGTGACCTTCTGGTCTCTTTGGATGAAAATAAACAGATGCTGTGTCATTTTTTCTTCTGGTATCACATGATATCGTTGACCAAAACATCTCATCCACACATCAAAGCAAAACGAATGATCAAACGAGGCTTTATGATGTCATCGGTCTTCAGAGGAGCCAAAATTACGGCACGAAACGAATGAAGCAGCGAGAAGAAGCCTCTGAAACACGACAGGAGTCCCAAAAGCAAAAAAAAAAAAAAAAAAAAAAAAACACCCAAAAAACCCATAGCTGGAAGGTCGCTCCACTTTAGCCATGAGCTATTTGGGATTTGACAGCATTTTCAGCTGGAGCTTCACCATGTTTTGCCTGTGCTCTTGGTGTGATCTTTGCAGGTCGGTTTGTAGAAGGGATGTCTTACTGAACCAAAAATTGGGTCATTAATGAAAACCTGACCCAAATCTAGACCTTCCGAAAACACGGCCCGTGTGACAGACGTCGTTCCAGACCTCGACTCGTGACCGAGTTTCACCCTGCAGGAACCTCTGTGGGGCTTTAATTCCCTAATTCGGCCCTCCATACTCCTACTCCTATCCCCCCCCCGCCCCCCACTTCTCCCCCTCATGCTGTTCATGTGACTGTCAGCTGCTCCTGGACACGATCTCACAGGGCAGCTCGGGCTATTTCTCACCTTCATGTGAACATTAGGGAGTGGATGTGAGAGAAAGAGAAAGGGGGAGTGACCTCATACCAAATCGGACTCTCCTAAAATATTAATGAATTACCAGTGATAATGAACTGGCAAGTTTTTAGTCGTGGGCGTGTGTAAGGGCATTTTCAAACCCCTGAACTGTTATGACTAACGATCAGAATATCGCCTAAATAAAAGAAAGCGGGAGATGGGAAGATGGGATTAGAACCCTGGACCTTCAGGTCACCAGTCCAGAACCATCTTAACCACTAAGCCACCACATCCTTAGTTCAGACAGACTGTGGTTTGGACAGCTAGAGATCAGACCATGGGAGCTGGTACTAGAGATGGGACTGGGACAGCTGTGGTTTGGACAGCCGGAGTTTGGGACTGTGGATTGGGACTGTGGATTGGACAGCCGGAGTTTGGGACTGTGGATTGGGACTGTGGATTGGACAGCCTTAGTTTGGGACTGTGGTTTGGACAGCCGGAGTTTGGGACTGTGGATTGGGACTGTGGATTGGGACTGTGGATTGGACAGCCGGAGTTTGGGACTGTGGTTTGGACAGCCTTAGTTTGGGACTGTGGTTTGGACAGCCGGAGTTTGGGACTGTGGATTGGGACTGTGGATTGGACAGCCGGAGTTTGGTACTGTGGATTGGGACTGTGGATTGGGACTGTGGATTGGACAGCCGGAGTTTGGGACTGTGGATTGGGACTGTGGATTGGGACTGTGATTTGGACAGCCGGAGTTTGGGACTGTGGATTGGGACTGTGGATTGGGACTGTGGATTGGGACTGTGGATTGGACAGCCGGAGTTTGGGACTGTGGATTGGACAGCTGGAGTTTGGGACTGTGGATTGGACAGCTGGAGTTTGGGACTGTGGATTGGACAGCTGGAGTTTTCACAAAATGTTTCGATAATCATGAAGACAACAATTAAGATATGATCACTAATTACAGCACTAATTAGTAGGATTATTAGTATTAATTTCTACATTCATAAAACCAGGAGATGGACTTTCGGATCAGGCTGTTTCTTTACCACAGATAAGAAACGAAGCGGTTTGAAACGGAGCCACTTTTTCATTCTCACTTCCTTCTTTTCTGTTCTTTGAGACACTAAAACCACACGACCCCGTCACATCTCCAGCTCCAGTTCCAACATCACATGCAGGACTAAAACCCAAGACATCATGGCTTCTGATCTTCACAGTGGCTCGTCGTTAAGCGATGTTTGTTCTTCCTGCCCAACTGAGGGCGTATGCAAAATAGCGATGGACGTAACGCTGCAGGACGCTTTGCAAGTCAAGAGGAGTTTAACAAATAAGAACCCATGTACAGCGTCAGGGGAAAATCAGCGGTCAAACACACAGACAGGACTTCATTTTCATGCTTTAGACGCTTCTGGATCAGACACGTCCGAGATCGTCTGTCCAATCAAAACGTGGAGCTCCCAGGTCATTTGCGAACCAAACTGCAGCGATTTATGGAGGTTCTCTCCCTGATAGTCACTGATACCAATCCTGTGGCTTCATTTTAAACAGGTGGTGCAGCCTTTACATTCCTAAATATGTTCAAGCTGTCTGAGGGAGGGGCTGCGATCCTGTCTGGGACACTTCCATGACCACTCCAAGCAGGATAACTCAGGAATAAAACCGTGAGAATAAATTACGAAATAATCATTTACATGCCTCGAAAACGAACATTTTTCAAATTTTTTTCGGAATGCTAGCTTAGCCTTGTCAGTGCACCGCAAAGGTTATATGAGGTCAAATGCCCAGCGTTATTTAACAAATAAACATATAAATAAACCACTAAATGAATTAATAAAGCCCGAACAATGCCTAAACGACTAAATAAACTGACTTTAATTATTTGAGTTCTTTTTTTTTTTTTCTAAATCGCCTTTTTTTTTCTTTCTTTTTTTTTGGTATTTACCTGATAATTTTGCATTTTGTTTTATCGTATTTCTTTATTTGCTCACTCCCAGAAATCCCTCCCCAGATACCATAATATTTATATCCAGTTATGTCAACAATGAAACATTAAAAATAAGTAAATAAATCGGAGAGATGACAATTCAAGAAACAAAAAAAACTCAGTAAAAAAATGTAAAGGATTTAAATCAGGAGGTGGAAGGTGGCTCCCTTGAAAGATAGCAACTGAGATTTAATCCACCGAAAGCTTACATTTATTAATAGTTAATATTACTATAAAATAAAATAAGAATGTATCTTAAAAGAAACTGATTTTAAATCGAGGTGTAAAAAAGAAGGCTAAAGGCGCTCCCTCATTTTTGAGCATTAAACATGTCAGAATTTGTGTATTGGTACTCATAGCCTGAATACAGCCAAATACCGTGATATCTGAGCTCGATATGAATCGCACGATGCGATTTGTTTTCCAGTATCGCTCACCGTCAGGACAGAGGCGTAGAATTATGGTTTAGTCACACAACCCTTCAGTTAGAAGAAGCGACTGGCTGCATTAAAAGCAGAACTTTAAAATATGACAATATTAATCCTGACGTGTGTAAGGAATAAAGAAGTTAAGAGAAAGTCTGAAACGTTCCTTCCAGCTCATATTTACTTACTGAAATGACAAGGAAGTTAAAAAAAAATTATAAACACACTCACGGATACGTTGGCCGACCGGAGAAGAGAAAGGTTTCCCGATAAGAAAATCCATAATTGCTTTAAAACAACCAGGAAATGTGGATTAAACGAACAGATTTATTCATTTAGTTCTAACCGCCACAGCGAGCAGCGCCCTAGCGAGCGCGAGCACGTACGTTACAAACTGATCCGGATCCCAACATTGGGAAAGGAGTCGATTCCTCATAATCGACTCCGAGTCGTGTGGTTAGCGCAAAATTAGGGTCTTAAAACAACTTTTGCTAAGAAATCAGTTCCGCTAAAACAGACTGAGCTATTCAAGATTTTAAAATGTTATTTAAGTTTTAAGTTATCGGTTCGGACCGTGCAGGCGGATTTAGCTAGCTAGCATCCGAAAGCACCTCAGAACTGAAACCTTATCGTTTGTGAATCACATAGGTCGATTAACAAGCGTTAAAGCCCTGTTAGAACTCATTTCCATTCATTAATTTCATTCATTTAATTTTTTTAATTATTAATCATTTTTATTTTTATTTGAATCGTACAGGCAGAGTCGACTCTTTGATTCAGTTCCCAAGATGGTGTTTTGTTTTATGGGAATTGAATCAGAGTCGTTTGGAGAATCGAGGAGACGTGATGTGAAAGATTAGCTCGGAAGTGTGTGGAATTTCCAAACTGATTCCTGACTAAATAAACGAGTTTAATATTGTACTGTAACTTTTAAAAACGCTAAATAATGCTAGGATTGAATCCTTCGCGACAGATTAATCAAGGCTCTACTCAGTTTCTCTTCAGCGAATAACTAAACCAATCGGCTCTTAGACATACACATGTAAAACAAGTTCTCGTGTTTTCATTCCTTACTCAAAATATAAAATACCGAAATAAAAAGCGATTAATTTTTACCAGTACGACATAAGTTCAATATTTATTCAGACTTTTAAAAGCCCTGGGTTGCTGTTTGTACTCTCTGGCCACATGACGTGACATTTTGTGAGTAAAATTCTTTTTAAAAACAGATATTTTGGATGTAATAAATGTGATGTGATGTGGTATGTCACATATTTCAGTTGTTTAAAGTAAAAATAAAGGATAAGGACTCGTCAGGTTGAATTATTGATCGGATAAATGAAGCTCATACCCACGTTACTTTTATTCATTTATTAAAACAATGAACAGGTTTATTTCCGTGTCATCGTGTCACTGTACAATACCATGTGCACCAGAGAAAAAAAAGACTATTTTAAAAAAAACTAGCAAATATAATCAGTAAAATACAGCTTGTGTTCTTTTTTTTAATCCTCCCTAATACTGAGTGTTTGATTAGGGAGGCTTTGCACCTTTGTGAAAACGTAAACATGACAGAAACCAATAATTTAAGACTACGTCAAGGCTTGCTAACGAGCAGCCCCGCGAGAGGCTCCTAATGTTCCTACTAGGCAAAAAAAAAAAAAAAAAAAAAAAAAAAAGACAGTCGCTGCTCGGATACGAAACGAAAAACCATCGTGTGGCTTCAGTAAAAGGATAAAAACGCAGAGTTCCATTTCTCTTTCTCCCTTCTCTCCTCTTGGCAAAAGCGGGGAGGTAGCAGAACCCGTTCGAATGGTACAAAGCTTAGGTCTGTTCCAGGCCGGATTTCGATATCAGTTTCGAGTCCTGGTTGGAGCGCCTCCCGGGTGGATTCAGTACGGGATTGGGCCGTAGTAGGCGGTGTACGCAGCGATGATGCCCTCGGTGTCGGACATGTGCTCACAGGCCAGGTTAGCCTCGCACACCTCTCTCAGACTGAAAAACAAACAGAAACGCAAATCAGTGCTTTCGCTTACATCTCAGAAACGCCTGGGACAAACCCAGTGAAGAGAACGATCCAGCATGGAGGAATGCTTCCCCTGTGCTAGCGCTAGTACTAGTACTACATTCCCTGCATTTGCCACTGTTACAGCAGCAGGGAGATCTCTCATCCACCCGTCCCTCCCTCAGGCTTGCCGTGTTTGTTGACTGAGTAAACGAGATGAAAAATGTAAACTTTCACGTCACAACCAAGACTCAGACTTACACTTTATGCACCTACGCGTCTACTTTAAGTACGACTTACTGCCCTAGCAACTCAAATTTCTCCTCGAATAGAATTAAAACAGAACAGGATTCTGTAAGTCAGCGTAGAATCAACCAAGAGTTAAAACAGAATCTCTGGCAATAACGTTGTTTATTACTTAGAACAGAGCCGAATCGAAGAGAATATAAACAGGAAAATAGCCCCTGGGCATGATGGAAAGTTTGGAGAACAAAACTGTGGGCAGAAGAAACGTCTTGGGGGAGGGGGGCGGAGGTGTGAACGAGAACTAAGCCGAACAGAACAAGGAAGAAGTGAGAAGCGGAATCAGGTGGTAGGCGCCGAGTCAGGATCTGAAGTGTGGAACTGATGGGAACAGAAACAGCAGGATCAAAGGCGAGGGACGAGAACAGACAAAAGAGTCGAGCTGGAAGGGGAGTCGAGTGATTTTGGGAATTGGGTTAGGTGCAGTGAGGAGCACTCGTACCTCTCGAGCTGGACAGGGGTCAGATCTGCAGCGGCTCTCCTGTTTCTCCTCAGCATGGTGGAGGCCAGAGATCTCTTCACCATCACGTGATCGTCTGCTCCAGCGTCGACTGCAGGGATCAAACGAAAGAGGAAAACAACATCGTTACACCTGTCCAACACCTGAGATTTGAGATTTGAACCCATGTCGGGGTCAGTCTTTTACTTTCGGACTTTTGGGAAATGCTTGAGACTTAGGGTATTCCTAAAAGCTCCGCCTACTCTTGCTCAATCTGTAAACGTCCTGCTTCGCTAAAACATTAAAGTGAAAGTTATACGGTGCGGAATGTGACCTAGCTTCGTAGTGTTAACCCCGGGAACCTTTTACCTTTTCACCTTAGGTTTGAACACTTATTGGAAATAAGTGCGTAAGCAAAAACCGCGCACACTTTTCCGTGGACAGTTTCGAAAAGGGGTGCAGCATAAAGGTTGTCCGTACGCCGTTCGTTCCAACTCAGAACACTGGGACACTTTGACCGAGGTAACTGACCTTCAGCGCTGACGGAGTTCGACTCGGACGAAGAGGACGCGGAATCTGAAGCCGAGTCGGACGCTGAGTCGGACGCTGAGTCGGATGCCGAGTCCGAGGCGGAATCGGAGGCGGAATCGGAGGCCGAGTCCGAAACCGAGGACGTATCGACCGCGACGGCAGGATCGTCCACCGCTGCTGGGTCGGCGACGATGTTATACACTGTGACATCAAAATTAGAGATAGCCATAAAGGTTCAAAGTCAGAGCGAGGGAGGTCGTATCGGCCCCGGGTCGGACTTACCTCCTGTGGACGTGCAGGCTGACAGCACCACCACGAGGACGAGCAGGGTAAAGGTCTTCATTTTTGTATCGTCTTTGCTTCTTCTTTAGTCGCTTCTGCTTTTGCTTCTTCTTGCTCGCTTTCCTCGTCTTCACCATCAGAACCTTTATACGGTTCGAACCCTGCACACACTCGGCCGTCCAGGCTCGTGATTGGTCCGAGACTCAAGTGACACCGAACCTCCTACTGCATTCCAACACACAACCTAACTCTGTCTCTCTCTCTCACACACACACACACGCTCCCCAAATAGGGTGTGCTAAATCAGTCCTACATGAACCTAAGCGTTATATACTCCGACCACAAGCAATTATCGTTTCTTGGAATTGTTTATTTTTTGCAAATCGATCTGCAGCTCGTTCCATGTACACTCTGCACGAAAGAAAAGCTCGACGTGTCCGGTTTATGTTTTCCAGCGTGTTTACTTTCTCCAACAGCAGCCTTGAAGATTCTGAACTAAACCCAGGGTGCGTAATTAAACCCGATCCGTATTAATGGATTAGTCTGGATGAAAGGTGTTTCAAGAACAAAGAAACATATCCTATTCTATAAACGGAAACAAACGCGTCTCGCTGGCTGCACCCAACCAAGAGAGAATGAGTCCAGTCGTAGAAACAAGAAACTCCGAGACTAATTTCCCGAAACTAGGTCCTGCTGGATCACCTTTGAAACAATTTAAACCTGTACATGGGTCGATGAAAATTAAAAAAAACCACCAGCTGTTGAAGACTTGTATCTCGGACTATAATTCGTTATTGATAAAACCTGGGTCGTTAAAGCGAACACCGACCTGATGGACGTTAAATGGCGTTTACCTGTACTTGTGTTTGGACGGCACGCTGGAGCTGCTCCACAGACCCGGGCTCAATCCTGGACTCCACCCGTGTGGAGTTTGCATGTTCTCCCTGCGCCTGTGTGCAATTTCGTTCTGCATTTGAATGATTTTATTCTTTCACCCACGCTCCGATTTAGCGACCGATTAACCTGAAACACGCAGCAGGCATGACAGGCTTGTCTGAGGAAGGGGAAGCCGGTCAGGGGATCATCCTCCTAGACTGGTGCCGAAACCACATGTTGATAGGTTACCTGTTTGCCCGGTGCCATCCCCAGTGCCATCCTCGGCTCTGTAAATAAATGCATGCATTGTGTAAGTGGAATTCGAGTCGCAGACCAGAAACTTGGCTGCTGCACGCGCGATCGGTTCGGCGGGACCCGCTAAGTGCCAGATTTAATTACAGATTGTTTTGGGTTTAACCCGAAACCGCCGTCTGACCAAAACCATGAGGGACGTCCGGGCCAAGTCCGACGCCTTTTCTATATATTTGCGTGCGTGTTTTTTAGAAAGGGCGTCCGGTTCGCTCGAGGTTGGCGCGGCTCGGATCGGACCGTGGCTGCATGGGTTCCAGTCTCGTGCAGTTTTTGGAGGGATCTTCCTAAGCCTGACCTCTGGGTAGCTCTGGACTTTCGGACCGAGGGAACGGTTCATCTTGGACGCCCCGCTGTGTAATTTCGGCGTCTGCCGCAGGGACGGTTTGGGGAAAACATCTCCGCATCGGCCTCGGCGGATCGGCATGTCCAGTCCACGCTGTAATTATCACGTTTGCGTCTTGTTTTTCTCCGTTTCTCATGCGAGACGCTGCCTGTCCCCGGAAGGGCCAGGTCACTAACGAGAGCGGACGATCCGCCGGGATCGCGTTGAGGCTTCGTCCGAGGACATCCATCGCCGTAGAAACTACGAAACAAACGAACCGATGCGTTTCAGCTTACGTAACCTCCAAACCAAACCATGCAGCTTTTCAAGAACAACACATCATCTGTTTTACCGAAACGAACCAGTCTTCCACGTGTGAGGTGGCGGCATTTGGGCTGAACCCTCACAGGTCCAGAGACCCCGGGTCGAGTCCGGTCCACCCGTGTGGAGTTTGCATGTCCGCATTCTTTAAATGCAAGCAGCAGGGACCTTGGAGTCTCTAAAATGTTCCAGTGCAGTGGCACGTCACCACCGGGCCGGCGTGAGGAACGAGGAACTCCCTCAGATATTAAACCCACCGTTCACAATTTGTTCACTTTTCTGAAAGCTTTGGCACACGCTGCTCAGGTGGCACTGCGATCCGATTGGCTTGGAGTGGCCGGGGGTGCCCAGTCTCTGCCCCGGCATGGGCCAGGGCACGATCCAGTGATCCCGCAGAGCAGGAAGGACAGCAGCAGAACGTGAAAATATCATAGGTATATGGTGTGATCATCGCAGGCATCTGGGCTCAGGTAATCAGGACAAACGAGGAAACAGGGGAGAAGGATCCGAAACATCAAGGACAAGCTCTCTGTAAAGGTCCTGCAAAATAACAAAACAGATTGAAGCAGCGTCCCCAGATGTGGCTTCACCGCTGGCACCGACCATCACAAGCCAACGCCACTAACAACCCCCGGCTGCCCGCAGTGTGTGTACGCCACGCAGTCATTATTTTGGTCCTGGCCTCCCGTTTCTTAAATACAGTCAGACTTTCTAGCTTTGTTTAACCAGGCCTCATGACCAACGATTCATCTAAACACGACATAAAGGAGGGTTATGAAATCTGCAAGGGGTGTAACGACTGCTCCGGGGGTTCCACCAATCACAGGGGGATCCGTTATCTCCAAACAGAGGAAGCGAGGCATCTAGAACCCCAAATCAGGGAGGGCTAAAGGCAATGCTCCTCAGAAGGAGTGGAATGGATTTCGATATTTTAGTCCCGGTGTACTTTTCTGCATTAATGCCGCATCACAGAAGAGTAAATGACCTTTAAACAAGGGTCCGGACCCCCCGACCCCGTACCAGGATGGAGCCTGGCTTTTGGGCTTGTTCCTCATAACGGTCTGGATGCACCTTTTTAAAAAAAAAGAAAAAAAATCTGTAATGCTGATAGATCTGAGCACCATCACCGTTTCCATGGTGATTCTGCCGAGCCCAGAGAAGTGGGCGGAGCTTGCGGAGCAGAGTTTTAAGCGGTATTTGTGAACGTAACTCTGTACTGTAGAGCTCGATAAAGGTTGGATGAACTAATCCCTCACCCACGTGCTCCTATCGGTCCTGAGGGAGTGGACAGGGATCACCCCTCTTCAGTTTGGGGCTGAAATTCCTCCCATCCTTTTCTTTACTCACCCAAGACCCCCAAATCATGATTACAGTCGCCTGTCTGTTGCAGGAAATGCAAAAAGGGGTGTTTATTCGAAAAACAAGGTGACATATTTGGGGTATATGATAAACGTATGCTTTATGCCTCTACATTAAGTTACAGCAGACTTTTTATTTTTGGACTGCGGGTGAAAAAGCTCCAGATGTACGCCAGGGGTCGGGTGTGTTTCGTTGCCTTTTTGGGGGGCCCCTTACAGTCTGATTGCGGGGCCAGATGTGCGTTTTTAAACGTCTGAGGAATTTTGGCGGGTGCTTCTAACCCGCTCTTGTCGGCGCTCGTTCGGTTTTACGGCCACCTCGTTATTTCTGAATGGGGGGTGGGGGGAAATAGAAACACTTCTCACACACACACACACGCCCACACACACACCCACACACACACAGCCAATCCAAAATAACTATTTCTGCAACTCTTACAGCATCGTTTATGAGTTAATTAAGCTCTGAGCCTTCAAGGTTCGTCAGCTGCTCGCTTTGAAAAAGCCCCGAAGGTCCCTAATTAATCACACGCAGGTCCTGATGGAGTGTAAAATTCTTTAATGATAAGAGTTGGGGTGGAATCAGAGCTCCGTCTTCGTTTCGGCTTCTTTAGCCTCCTTGTGTTTCTAAGACAGAAAAACAGAGTCGTGACTCAGAGAAAGCTCTGATGTTTTCATATAGACACTACGGATGCAGTCGAACCTGCAGCTCTCCGCTCAGGAAAGAGTCACAGAAGCTCTGCACGTGCTCAGTAGAGATCTCTCCCTCCACCATGAGATAGGAGCGGTCCGACTGGACGTCGTACAGGCCGACCCGGGGCAGGTCGTTTGGCTTCAGGCCGAAGTAGCCCATGGAGCGTTCGTTCGTCTTTTCCTTCCCGTCGATCAAAATAAAGAGCATCTGCACAAAAAGCACCAGGTGAGGAACCGACCGAGAGGAACCACGACCAGAGGAACCAGAGGAAATAGGATTAGAGGAACAAGGGGAAGGAGGACCAGAAAGACCAGAGGTATTAGGAGCAGGGCAGAGGGACCAGAACCCATGAAACCAGCACTAGAGGAACTAGATGAACCTAGGCCAGAGGATCCAGCAGCAGAGGAACCAAAACTAAAAGTCCCAGAACCAGAGGAATCAGCATCAGGGAAACCAGTGGAACCAGCACCAGAGGAACTAGGAGAACTGGGAATAGAGGAACTAGAGGGATCAGGAGAGCCACCATCAGAGAAACCAGATGTGTTAGGATTAGGGCAAGCAGGACCAGATGAGCCAGAGGGACCAGAACCAATGTAACCAGCACCAGAGGAACTAGATGTACCAGGGCTAGAGGATCCAGCAGCAGAGGAACCGTAGGAATTAGGATTAGAGGAACCATTAATGAGAGAAACTAGAGGAATTAGGACCAAGCAAAGCAGGACCAGAGGAACGAGTGGAAGCAGAACCAGGACCAAGCGGACTAGGGGAATCAGGACCAAAAGGAGAAGAGGAACTAGGAAGAGAACCATTTGAACTAGGACAAAAGAATCAAGACATACCAAGAGAAAAAGAACCAAAGAAATAAAAGGACTAAAAAAAACAAAAAAAACTAGAAACGACTAAAAGACTAGAGGAACCAAAGGATCAGAAGCAGAAAAAGAAGGACCAGAAAAACCTGAGAAACCAGAAACAAAGGAACCAGGACCAGAAGATCCATAGGAACCAGAGGATCCTGAAAGGACCAGGACCGGGACGGGGACCAGTGGTAGCAGACGGTTTTGTAAGTCACCTTGCCGGTGTATTTGGGAGCCACAGCTCTCATGATTTCCTGCAGCTTCTTGTGATTTTTACTCCCTCTGTTGGAAAACAGGATCAGATGAACCTTCACTTTGGACTGGAACAGACCTACAGCAGACTGGGAGAAGATCACGAACGTGAGAGAACAGAACGGATCAAATAAACGAGAAAATCGAATTTTTTGTTGTCATTGTGAGAGAAACTCGCTAGTCGAGAAAAGCAGAGGTTAGAAAATGAGATGAAAGAAGGGCTGAGAACCTAAAAAAAAAACAAAGACGAGATGATCAAAGAACCAAGATGAGAAGCAAACGGATGAGGAGACCGAAGGAGACGAAATGAGACGGGGGAGAGATAAAAAATAAATAAATAAAAAGGCAAAAAGAGAAGAAGAAGCTCAGCACCATCTGGTTATACTCGGTCAGATACTGGAGGTTGTTGATGGTGAAGAAGCGGAAAACTCCGTCCTTGTCCAAGTTTTTCACTCTCGACACCTTTAGGTCCTCCTGATGATCATCTGCCTGTGGACACACACACACACACACACACACACACACACACACACACACACACACGCCTTTCTTAATTTTCATAATGCAGTTCATTCAAACTTATTGTGGAAGTCTGAACGATACAGACGCCGTTCCCTGATTAATCTGGATCATCTGAGCCAGAAGTCAGGATTATGCTAGCCAGACTCGGTGTGTGTGTGTGTGTGTGTGTGTGTGTGTTGCCGCACCTTCCTGAAGATGGAGATGGAGTTGGTGTCGATGTTGTATTTTTCCCACACTTCCTTGTCGCTGCACAGAGCCGCCGGAATCTTCTTTGCCTCTTCGACTGCGCCGAGGAACTCCTTATAGCCGAAACTTTCATCACTCTTACACACACACACACACACACACACACACACACACACGCACACACGCACAGTTTTAATGTTGTGGATTTGTTTCTGGACTCGTCACAACCTGATTTAATCACTATAAAGGCCGCATGGGGTCCGAGCCCAATGTGAGCCCTGACCTGACCAGAGGGCACCTCCGGACCTCGGACCCGGTTCCCTACAGCGGCCCTGAGACGTATGGGCCACGGGAAGGGCGTGAGATGATTTAAAGTCGACTTTGGATTTGAACCCTCGTTGTTATATAAGAAGCTGCGTGTTTGGGTCGGACCGTGGCTCGGTTCCACGTTTAAGTAACGACCCAGCCAGAGAAGAATGCCTCTGAAGCGGAAGGCCGTCCCTGCCCCCGAGGCTTTAAACTGTTCCTAAATTTGAGGTTTGCGTCGCTGCTCCCAGACGATGTTTGGGGTTGTGTCGGGTTGTTGCTGTGTCTGTTTATGGCAATCGGACCGTGCCAATTCCACAATTCCTCAGATGCAGCTCTATTTCCTTCTCTGCTTCCTCCAACGCCCAGCGGGTCGAGCCAGAGCGCTGGGCATTCTGGGCGGCTCGCCCTGGGGGGGGAAGGGGGGGGAGGGGGTGCGGCGGCGGGTATTTCCTGAGCCCAGAGCCGGCCGAGGGTTATGGCGGCGACAAAAAAGCGGCCGCGAAACATTTTATTTTCTATCCGTCTCAGTCTGCATTCTTACACACACTTACTCACACACACACACACACACACACACACACACACACACACACACACACAGTGTGTCTAACCTCGAAGAATCCCACCACCACCATCTCAGCCGAGTCGATGAAGGCCTCTGCTCCAGAGACATCAGTCAGCCTGAGGAGGGCGCTGTTTTCTGGGGACGGTCACAGACACTGCTAATGTTACTACAAAGTTATTTGCTCAGTGAGAAAACAATGAGAAAATAAACAAACCTGTCCTTACAGTGCATGGACAAAACGCAAACATGGGACACAAACATGAACCTAGGGAGATACGGAACGGAAAAATCGTAGAGGTGTCCCAATACTTTTGTCCATAAAGTGCATTTAACCTACTGACAACAACAGGTTCTTAGTAAAGCGCCAGTAAAACGTTAAACACGCAACTGTGGAGGTTCACATACTTTTGCCGCTCGCGCATATACAGCACATTTTCCGTAAAAAATAAAGAAATGATGAAGCGTAATATTTGATCTCGTACGTTTAACGGGGTTTTCTTTTCTTTAACGCTTAACTCTTAGGACTTTAAAAGGCTAGTTTCACCTTCAGAGCGCAATAAAACATTCCAGGACCCGCCAAACCTTAAACTAGCCCCAATATCCCAAATCCACCCAAATATATCATTATAGCTGCAGTACTGCCCTGCAGAACCTACTACGCTGAAGATCTAGAGTCCAGAGTCAACCGGCTTGACCTCAGGACGTTCCAGAGAGCCTCAAATGAAACCGTGGTGCCATGTAGCAATGTGTGGTCCTCAAATCTCCAGACGAGCTTCTAGCTTTGCTCTGTGTCTTGTTTGTTTGAAATAACAGCCACTGCACCCAAGCTTCTCCACCCAAGCTTCATCCATCCGATCAGAAACCTCACCTTGGTCATCGGCCCGGCCGCAGGAAGCCAGCGCAAAAAGAACCAGAATGAGAAACATTTCAGACACGACGACGGAGAGGAAAGGGCGACCAGCAAGAACGAAGGCGTGTTTAAACCGTGTTCCTCTTTCACAGCTCCTGTGGGAACCGCCGGTGATTGGAGAGAGCCTGTGAGAAGCCGCCAGGTGTCTCTGATAAGGCTAAGGTCAGAGCGGGTTGGAGTACGTGTCCAAATCTCAACTAAGCCACCAAGTATGGGTGGATGGGTAAAAAAACAACCTGTGGTCTGAATTGTTTTATACTTATTAGCACAGAACCGTCCCCTAGAACGTTTGGAGTGTTTCGGTCCAAGTCTGATCCACCCATTCGACCCCTAAACATTTTTTCAGGGTTCCTCCTAGATCCTGGCCGAGATTCCAGTAATTAAATGGATCGAATGTCACCGGAATCGTACCTACCGTTTCTCTCCAGGCTCCTCAAAGACCTATTCATGAACGTTTTGACCGTCTGGTTCCTCGTTGGTCCACTCTAGAGAGCGCCATTGGCTTTTCATGGGGGGGGGACTAAGACTCAGGAACCCAAGCCTGGGGTAGGGAGGTGCTCCAGAGACCCAGAGACTCAATCCAAACCTCGGTCCATCAAATCAGGTCCTACTCTGGGCTCCAGATGGTCTTTCCCAGGGCTTTCCCATATTCCTGGTATCAATTTACGAGCCGTGTTTTGTAACACAATGGACCTTCTGTCATGGACCTGAAGCTTAAACTATGGTTTACAAGTAGGCATGGTGGTCGATCCCAAACAGCGATATTACGATCCATTTTTGAAAGATCCATCGTGAGGTAACGGTAGAAGTTCTCCCTCTGGTGGTAGTCTGGGATCACTGCCGCTGCAGGATCCCAGAACACTGTGAGCCAAGAGACTGAACATCAAGCTTATTAATGAGTAATTGTAAGAAGTTCTGGGTCCTGCAGCCCTTGGTCAGCTCTCAGTCCCTCAGTGTGCCAGGCGAGCTTCAGGCGACTGGGCCCATGTAACCCAGTGGAGCCCAGCTGCCCTATAAGTCTGGATAGAAATGTAAAGAAAAAGACATTTTTCCAAAATCTTCACAGAGCCACGCCGAGTGTGTGCAGGACTTACGGTTAATTAAAGGTGAGGTCTAAACAGAGAGCACAGAGTACAGGAGTGTCTGAAGATAGCTCGTTAATCCTCCCAGCCGAAGGTCATGATTAGGAGAGACAGAAAATAGCAACAGAGGACCGATCCTTCTCTGTTCATCAGGGTTTAGGGGCAAAATAGGAGGTTGATCATCAAGCCGGCATTAACGAGTCGAGAAGTTCTCCATCGTGGAGGCACGTTCAGGAAACCATTGGTATCCCATGGGAATAAAGGGGAGCACTCCAAAATTACTCCAAAATTACTCCAAAACACCAACAGCAACAAGGATGGAGTCACCAAGTTTCATGTTGTTTCCACCAAATTCTGACCCATTTGTAAACAAAATTAATAAACATTCTTTGTGAGGTTTAATTTGCAGACACAGTGGAAATCCGCCTAAAGGTCATTTTAATTCAAGCTCATTTGTTTCAGGGCAAAGCAACGTGAGGAATTCATTTACAAAGTTTTCCCTTGCCGCTGTCCGGACGTTAATCCTAAGCGACACAGAAACAAATAAGCAAGAGTCGGAGCTTCTCGGAATGTCTGTAGGACCCTGCAGAAGCTTCGCTAAAATCCCCGAGTCGTAAGAAGCTCCCTTTTTAATCTCTCCCTTGTTGTTTACCTCCGTCTCACGTAACCGTACCTCCAAGTACCTTTTGATCCCTCGCCTGGCTCTTTCTGGAGCACTTTGGGATAAGGTAACGTTCTGGAAGGCACAAAGGGGGTGTGAGGACAGGATTAGGCCGATGAGTATAAAAGAGGATCATGGGACACAGAAGGTAGGAGACCCAGAGCAAGGAGGACGACTCGAGGAACCACAGCTCCAAACACCAAAGGTAGGTGGTCCAGGTTCCCCCCCCCCCCCCCCACACTTATTCTGGTCAGGGGCACGGATGACGAGGGTCGGTCACGCTTAAGGTTCAGACAGAAACGTGAGAGGAACTAAGAACCTAGAACCAGAATCAGGATTAATGAAGCTAATGAAGGCGAGTTTGGAGTAAACGTTTCACAGAAGCCCAAAACAGAAAACGGGGACGGAACCCCGAGACATTCAATGTTTTTCTTTCTTTCTTTCTTTCTTAGTTCTGTTACCAAACGTTTATTACTGCATTTCAGAGCTGCAACACATTCCAAAAACGCTGGGGCAACTCAGGGATAAATAATGAGGTTAAAAAAAAGAAATAGTGACGCAACTTTAGAGCAACATAACCGTAAGAACAACAAAAAATAAAACAAAGTTAGGATTAAAATATGGAAATCCCTTCCAAACTTAAACGTTTCAGTCATTCCCTCACACGTTTGGTGATAAACTGGAGGGAGTTCCTCTGATCATCCTCTCGTTTGGCACGTGGATGTTTATTAACAAATGCAATAATGCTGACCAGAAAAAAAAAAGAAAAAAAAACAACAAAGTGAGCAAAAGTCCGGTGTTCTGTTTTAGGAGGTCTTTATGCCAAAAAAAAAAAAAACAGTTTGTGCAGGCGGGATATAAAAATCCCCGGTTTAAACCGTGAGAAGGTTAATCCGAGCTTAGTGGCGTTTAACAGGATTAGTTTATCTTGATCTTAAAGGAGGAATGAGAGAGAGAGAGAGAGAGACATTTTAAATCATATTGAAAAAACAACAACATCCTAAACATCTAACATCTGAGTTTGGATTTTTAAGATCAGGCTTAAGACCGAATGGATGCTCCAGCACCCGCTGATAAGAAGGGGCCCCCAAAATTCAAGCAGAGGACCATACGGACCTTCAAGAGCAAGGCCCCGAGACCAGGACAGAAAGGCTTCGGGGACGATATCCCAGGAATGGAGGGTCTCGGAACAGGTGATCATACGCGATGAGTCAATTATAACGTATGAACCAGGGCTGGTTTTAGTTCCAGGAACCTTTCTGATTTAGAGTTTTCTGTCCCATCCCGGGATAGGACGTTTAAATTTAGATTCATTCAGTCAAAAAAGGATCCAAAAAGCAAACCGGCACTTTAGTAGTTATTATTATTATTATTAGTAGTATTATTATTATTTTTCTTTGGAACCTCAGCATTAATTAATTTAAACATTTGACCTCATATTAATGACATAAAATATATCAAATAATAATAAAAAATAAAGAATCTGCACCCTCACGACAAGGATAAGTTCATTTCTAGTTTGCCGATTCCAGCAGATCTGGAGATTCGAGGCTATTTTAAGAGCGACAGAAAGCAATTTTAGCAATTTCTCACGTCGCGTAATTTCCAGTAGCGTAAATTATAAAAAATAAATAAATAAAAAACAATTACGATATTAAACACCAAGAACAACTTTCACGAAAGTAAATCAGCAACAGCTTGCAAATTCGTAACTTCTGAGCCGAATGCAGGTTACCACGGTGACAGCGATGATTAATACGTTTAGGGTTTGATCGAGTTGGGTTTAAACCCTGATCGGCGACGTTGTTACATCATAACGTGCAGTCGCTATGCTCATGAGGGGGTGGGGCTTATGGAAACGCCGCGTGATAACCATGCCAAAAACGTTTTGTTTATATAAGGTTGTATGTTATTTCTAATAACGCGGCCGTGAGCGGCTCAGATCGCATCTGAGGGAGGGGACGCCCAATAAACGCTCTGCCTGCTGTTTGCTTCGTCCCCAGATTTCACGGTGATCTGTCCGTGGGAGGCGTACGGCGACATGGAGCTCAGCGACTTGGCCAAATACGGAATTCTGTAGGAATTCCATTCCACTCGTCCCGTTCCCTTTGGATCCCCTGCTCCGCCCCCCTCGGTGATCCGGCGCCCCCTGGTGGTCCCGTGCGTCGTCTTGCTCCGTTTGCACTGAAGATTTATTTATGTACAGAACAGATCTTTATTTTTTTGTCTTGTTTTTTTTTTTGGTGTGTGGAAACGAAATAAAGGACCCGTAACGAAAAGACACGAGGCGTTCGCTCTTGTACTTAAAAAAAAAAAACTGTTTATATGGACATTCAGATACAAATTACATCACAAATGGCATCCGAGTAATGCAGAGAGGAAAAACGGAAACACACTCACGTTTGTAAACTAAAGGATAATAATAATATGCACAACATGTATCATATAATAATGTGCAAAGATGGAGGAGGATATACAGCGGGACGGGGGCGTTACCGAGGAGCGGCGGCGGTTCTCTTTCCGTCCGGACCGTACAGCTGGACGTCCCGCGTAAACCTGCGCCCGCCGACAGCCGAAGAAGCTTTTTACGGAAATCTTTCGGGAGTCTACGCAGGGTAAAGGGGTTTGCTTGCTAATGACGTCGTGGTAACACTGAAAAAATTCGTAGTGCAAAGTACCTATGGACAGAATAACGCAAAAACGCCCTGCTCCTTTCTGGCCGGGTTTCCTCAATCCCGATCCTTAACGTTCCCGAAACGTTCAGTTCCAACCCTACTGGGGTACGGCGGAATAGCTTAAGCTCGAGCAGAACAAAACGGAAACTTCCACGTATGAAATGTTTACCTTTACCTACAGTACGAGGTTTGGCTAGAAACCCCAAAACGGGACCAGTTCTGTTGAACGCACGTCACGTAAAGATCATGCTTTTTCCAAAACCAACTAAAAAAAAGAAACAAAAAAAAAAGAAACAAAAAAAAACATCGAGAAATCCTGACCACAGAATAACCTGCCTGCGTTCATCCGATCGGCGGGGTTAATAAATTAGCTCGCAAATCCCGTTTCAGACCGAACTAAACCGACCGAACGGGGAAGGGGGGGAGGGGACAACAACAACAACGGAAAAAAATAATAAAATAACCAAACACGTCAAACAAACGCTAAAAACGTACAAAAATAACCCGGAAAAATGTGCTTCACAAAATCAATCTTTGGAACCGAAATTCAACGTAGCAATACTCAGAATATAGAGCGAAGATACACGGAGCAAAGCGAGGAACAATACTACGGAGTACAATTTTTTAAAATAAGCGGCGGATTCCTCGTGAAATGGCGTTTACGCGTTGCATATTCAACAACTAGTCTAGCAAAAAAAAGGGGGCGGAGCTGGCGAGCCGTACACGGGGTATAAAAATGCTTCGTAGTTTGTTTTTTTTTGTTTGTTTTTTTCGGTAGCCATTTCGTTAACTACGCAGGTATTTTTTTAACGCTTAATCAGGAGGCGACGAACGTGAAACGGTGTCAAAGAAACGGCCTAATAATAATAATAATAATAATAATAATAAGTTGGTAACGTTTTGTTCTAATCTAGTTTATTTGCATATAGTCACTATTCAACGTTAAAGGTACGTCTTTTCAAAAAAACGCCTCGCAGCAGGAGGCGGCCAACAAAAACAAGATCAAACGTCATTTTTTTCCCCGTATTATTTTATGACACATCATCCCGTAACAGTTCCTGAAGCCTCGCGGTTCCTCCTCGGAGAATCGTCTGCTCCTCGGCTTTCGGACGCTCCCTCCATACGAGTAAAATGTAGTGTGATGTACAAACGTTCAAACGTCCATCAGAGTCCGGACCCTCCGCACATGGGATCAGCCGCTCGCGCCGACGCGCCCGCGGCTTTACTGCATGCATGTGTGCTCAGAGGAACGTGCCAAAAATTAAAAAGGGGGGGGAGGAGATTTTTTTTTTTTTTTTTTACCAGACTTTTTTTTTTTTCCCGTGCATTGCCTCAGTCGTCGGTCCGTAAAAGTTAGGTGATTTCTTGTTGTGTTTGTTTTTTTTTTTAAAAACCCAGGCGTAGCGACGTACGTTTCTCCCGCTCTCGCGGTCTCATTTTCAAACGGTCCACCGAAAAAACAAACAACAACAAAAAATAAAAATAACAAAAACAAAACAAAAAAAAAGGGCTCCAAAATGACTGAAGGTCTGGACGAGTCACTGGAGCTCCGATGTTCTGGACTTTAGTAGGGCGAGAACCGACTGTAACCTCCCCGATACAGAGTGGCCTAAGGGAGAACGCCACAGGTTAGCATCATGCTAACACAGCTAGCCCTCTGTACATTTATTAGCCGCTTAGCCAACCTGACAGGATTCCGAGAGGATTTTTAAGCTTAACCAGATAGCTAACAAAAGCTAAGCCGATGTGATAATGCTGCACTCATAACGTTATAATAATGCTAGACAGCTAGCATGACAAGATTTCTGAGAGGATTTGAGATTTCTGAGAGGATTTCTGTCATTTCTGATACGACTTTTTGAGATTCCTGACAGGATTTCTGTAAATTCAGAGAGGATTTGATATTTCTGAGAGGATTTCTTGAGATTTCTGAAGATTTTTTAGATTTCTGAGAGGATTTTTAGGATTTCTGTCATTTCTGAGGGTATTTCTTGAGAATTCTGAGAGTATTTTTAATATCTATGAGAGGATATTTGAGATTTGAGTAATTTCTGCGAAGATTTCTGAGAGGATTTTTAGGATTTCTGTAATTTCTGAGAGGATTTCTTGAGATTTCTGAAGAGATTTCTGTAATTTCTGAGGCGATTTCTTGAGATTTCTGAGAGGATTTTTGAGATTTCTGTAATTTCTGAGAGGATGTCAGATTTCTGAGAGGATTATTTCTATGCTATTGTTAGATCTTACCACATTCTTAGTGCTTATCCCCTTTTGAACCTCGATGCACCTTATTAGCTCTCTGTGATAGCAATATGTGGCTAACCTGACAGATTTTTTAAAATAGAAAAGAATATCCCTCATGTCATTAGCCAAAGACTCATCTGTAACAGGAACAAAACTGTTATTCCTAACTATGTAGCTAAAAGAGCTAGCTAATCAACCATCAATGATAACTTTAGCCACATGCTAACATATACCTTAAGTAAATAATGTCTCAGGCTAAGCTAAGAGGGATTTAGGGATTTTAATTTAACAGAAACTCTGTTAGGTTTTCGCTTTGTTATCCCTTCGTTAGCCCTTAGCCAGTAGCAGCCTGTTCGCTTGTTAGCCTTTACGACCTTAGCTTCCTGTTCGCTTTAGACTGTGCGTATTTTATTTTAGCCTCACCATCGCGCCAACTCCGTATGCGGCGGCTGCAGGGGCTGCTAGTGCCGTAGCGTAAGGGTCTGCCGCGTACACGCGTCCGTAACTGAAAGACAAAAGACATAACGGGTTCCATTTACAGGTGCTTCCGATCGAGAAAGATCGCACGTTGGATAAACTACGAGACCGGGCGCTAACCTGTCGCTGTAGGCTGCTGCGGCGGCGGCCGCCGCTGCTGTCGGTCCCGCTACGGCGGCTGGCTGAGCGTAGCGATAAGCGGCGTAGCCACCCTGGGTATGTAAAGGGAAAGAAAAAAAGAAACATTCACAGAACACGCCGTTAGCCGCTGTTAGCATCAGGGCTACGTAGGTAAGGAAACATGTATTAGCCGTTAGCGATGCGGAGGAAAAAAAACAAGCAAACTGGCATTAAATACAGATGCAACGTTTTTATTTCGCCGTGAGAGTTTCTTCCTCAGCGACAAACCAGGAAGGTTTATTTAAAAAAAAAAAAAGTTACATCGGTTTTTAATGGCTCAAGTTTTATCGGAGAGGAAGAAACTAACGGAAACCAGTCGTAATTATAAGTGCACACAGCCAGGGTGATACAGCCCACCCCGAACACCCCCAACGCTAACACACAACAAAGGGTGAGCAAGTACAGTACTGTATACACACACACACACACACTCGGGTAAACAGGGAGATTAAAGGAAACGTTCAGTCACACTCCGAGCCACATCCACCTCTCTCTCACACACACACACACACACACACACACACACACACACACACACACACACACACGTAAAGACAAAGACAGACAGCATGCACCCCAAAACTGAACACGGAAATAATAAAAAAAAAAACAAGCCGTTCCTGCCAATCACACCACTGCATTCTACCCTAGAGCCAATCAGGTCATAACTCCCACATTCCACCACACACCTGCAGGGACGGAGGGAGGGGGCGGGGCAGAGGAGGAGGGGCAAAGGGAAAGAAGAAGAAAAGGAGTGAGGAACAGGGGACTCGAGAAATAGAAAGGTTAAAAGAAGAAAGAAAAAAGATCAAAGGGAAAAAGAGATGGAGGAGAACGGGTAAGAGAGGAGAACGGGTAAAAGAGAAGAAGGGGTAAGAGGAGACGGGGTAAGAGAGGAGAACGGGGTAAGAGAGGAGAACCGGGTAAGAGAGGAGAACCGGGTAAGAGAGGAGAACCGGGTAAGAGAGGAGAACCGGGTAAGAGAGGAGAACCGGGTA
>JAUZST010013151.1:0-10000 GCA_034779995.1 Parotocinclus haroldoi
GTGTGTGTGTGTGTGTGTGTGTGTGTGTGTGTGTGTGTGTGTGTGTGTGTGTGTGTGTGTGTGTGTGTGCGCGCGTTCTTTCTGTAATCTACACGCATTACCGGATGACTGTTTGCTCTGATGTCATCCGAGCGATGAGGTTTTCATTTTTGTTGATCTCTGTCTGTGAGTCGCCCCAATCACATGATCGTTAACAATTTGGAAAGATGAACACTAGCACAGACTTCCTGAAAAAACACTCGCAATAAGGCACTGCCTGGTTTGAGACAAAAGCCCATGCAGCGTCATTGAATAGGTCAACATGCTCGGAGGAGGGTACTAAATAATACCCCCTTCTGCAGATACGACCCCACAGATGCCCAAGCTTAGTGCTCTTGGATTCAGAGCCATAGCTGGCATCTTCTGGGCTCTCCATACAATAGAGCACTCTTTTTTTTTTCTTTTTTTTTTTGCTCAACAGTTTACTAATTGTCAAGTATCAGCCTCCATCTGTCCGAGCGCAAGTGTTTAATTGAAAAGCTAACTAAAGTGACAATTGTTTGAAAGGTTTGGTTTCAGTTATTATAGGTTTCAATATATATATATATAAAATAGAATTCAATTCTATATTATTATAGATTTCAATATTTATATATAGTTCCTAATATTAAGAGATTAATGTCATTATACATATTGTTCATGCTAACAAATGGTCTTAGAACGTTTCACCCAAAACTACTAAAACTACAACTACTTCCTCTATGAAGGTTTTTCATAAAGTCCTTCAAATAAACGAAGTTGCAAACAAACAAAAACAAAAAACCACAAAACAACCTTTCTTTTTCATTCCTCCTCGCCACATTTCTCTCTTTTCAATCTTCTTGCCATCTCCTTCCCTTTCCTCACTTCCCCTCTTTGCTCATCTTTATCTTTCAGGTTTTTTTCTCTCTTCTCATACCTCCACCGTCCTCCTTCTTAGCTAATTTCTCGTCTGTTGTTCTACCATCTTTCTTTCTTACCTCCTTTACATTTAGGCATTCACCCGTCACCTTTATCCAAAATGCTTTACATCTCATACAATCTTACAGTCCAAGTTATTGCAAGTTATAAGTCGCAAGGACCTTGCTCGACGACCCGCCGGCTTGGCAGAGGTGAGGCTTGAACCCCGGACCTTTAGGTGCTCAGTCCAGGACCGTAATCACGGCACCATCACAGTCGGACCTTTGCACGCATAATCTCCTTGACTACACCTCATCGTGTCTCCTTAACCTCAACGTTCCTCTCATGTTCCTCCTCTGCGCCTCACCCGAGTCCCCACCTTCTCTTTTCACTGGGGGAACAGAAGCCACAGGCCTGCTGAAGATCAGAATAATGGTCAATGTCGAGCAGGGTTAATAACATTAGCTCCTAAAAAAAAAGGTGGGAGGGAGGACTGATGGGGGAAGGAGTGTGTAGGATGACGGGGGAGGGGCAGGTGCAGCTCTAATGGCTTTTTAAAAAGGTTACAGCATGTCTCTCTGCTCTCATAATGGGGCACTGGCTGTGCTGGAAATGCAATTTCCAGGAAAGATAATGTTGAAGTGAGAGGTGGGTCCTGAGTACTGCGAGGAGAGAGAATATAAGAAAGCAGATAGTTCCAGCTGATGCGGATTGGTATCGAGATGCAAAATGTGGACATACAGACGTTCAGAAAAATACTGTAGACGAAGAGACATATAGATGAGGCAGATAGACGAGAAGAAAGACAGATAAAGAGATTTAGACAGTCATTCTATATATATATATAGTCATTGGGGAAAAAAATGTGCTGCAAAACTTGCAGCTACTTCTTTTAAATGATTACAGGTAGACACTGAGAGCATAAAAGTCTTTCCCCCACCCTAAGAAAAGGCCCCGAGGTTACTTATGGGTAATGGGTACCTATTGGCTAGAGATTATTGGCTGCTAGACACACTGCCTCTACGACACACTTGAACACAGCAGGTCGCATCATTGGGCTGAGAGAAGCAGGATTGTCATTTTAATTAATTCGCTACCATCCAGGCCATTCTGACATAATCGTTAGGTGGCGTTCAGAGCAGTGGCTCTGTGAGGGCACGTGCACATGGCAACCAGTCTCACACAGGCCGCCAAGATACAGGATTGTTTGATCCACCGACAAACACAAGCAGCTCCCACAGTTACGTCGTCCACCATCCACACACAGGTGAGACCTTCACTGCACACCCCTGTCTCTGCCATTACCGAGACACTCAGCGGAAGGAAATGTGTTGTCATGGCACCCATTGTGTGTCCTGTCATTGACAGTCAGCCACCATCACGCTTGTTTACATGGTCACGTGAACGAGAAAGCTGAAATGAAATGCTTGAACTGGAATCCAGGTTCTCCTGTTGGACGCTTCAGTCCTTCTTTTACTTCGGAGTGACACTCTGCCCCAACCGATGGGGGTGTGATCATTTGCGGGGGCATTGCATATGACATTTGGTCACCTCTAGTAGCGATACGAGGGATGACAACAGATGAGGGATACGTGCAGGACATTCTTATGGCAGTGCTTCCAAATGCAGGATAATGCTAACCCACAAAGCGAGGGTTTCACAGAAACACATCTCCTAGATGTTGATACTGTTTTTTTAAGGGTGCACTCACACTATGCTCAGTTGCCTTGTACCATGCTCCTCTGTACACCCAATCGGGGTGTGTCCCATTTGGAGCGGGCAGCCGGCTGGGGTGAAGGTGCCGAAGCGCAAGAGCATGAGCTCGGGCGCGTATGTAGCGCGGACGTGAATAAATCGCTAAAGACGTCGAAGCGTCAGAAAGCGAGCAGGAGCTCGGGGGCGCAGGTAGCGCGGACGCGAGTAGATTGCGGAAGGCGCCGAAGCGCCAGGGGGCGAGCGTGAGCTCGGGCGCACGTATGGAGCGAGTAAGTCGAGCCGGGGCGCGTCCCATTCAGGGCGCACAGCCGACTCGAGTGAGGCTCAGTAGGTGCCGAGGACCGAAGAGCATGATCTCAGGCATGCGAAGTGCGCACGAATACGGGACGGGAGACCCTCAAAGTGCCTCTAAAATACTAAATACCTAGGGGGTTCCCCCCGTACGCGTCCATCTGCACTAAAAGCCTCCGGTTTCCCTAAAGGAGCGTCTGTGGTCGGGCGCGTGTACCGCATGGAGACGACCTGGCACCGAACAGCGCTAAAACCCGCACGTAAATAGCAGCTGTTCGGAATCAGGTCTAAATCGGATACTGGATATAAACCGCCTGTATGCCACCAGTTCAGCTGCAGTTCATGGTCATTTCTAATATACGAATAAAATGATATTCGTAACTTGCAAAGAATAAATAAACTATTCAATCATCAAAGAGTGGCCAACAAACGCACTGTCCAACAATAGCAGAGCTGCTTTTTTTTCGATTCAATACACCCCTGTCCAAATTCACTCCCAATGAAGCTTGGGCATCTGGGCGTGTCTCAGCATATATATATATATAAATTAGTTCCTATATTTTCAGCGAGCAAACGACAATGTGGTTTTTAAAGAGAAGACAACGTGTCTGCTTGCTGCCATAAATAAGGGCACTCCCTACCTCTGCCCTGTCTGGTGAGCGCCACAACCCCTGCTAAAAAGCGGTGATCTCATCGCTAATTGATATAATGTCACTTGGGCTGGGGAGCAATAGGAGCAGTTTGTGAGTCATCCACATTGCATTTGCTTTGATAAAGCACTTGTGTTCCTGCATCACGGAGCACGCCAACTGTGCCCGTTCCTACCACTGCATCCTCCTGCTCTGCCCTATTCAGTTCCATTTAAACAGATTCATGCTGCAGGTGCAGGCACACACTTCAGTTCTCCACTGGAGGTGGCAAATGTATTTAGTCAGCACTGGAGACCACAGATGATGTTTGTATAAATGACTATTGCAGTTCTGGGAATAAACATTGATTACAATTGAAAAGCCTCTATTGCATGTCCCATTTGTCAAAGGTTTAAATTCTGCACCTGGGTTATGTGAATATTCCAGAGCAGCAGCGGTTGCGCAAGTTGACGAGTCTGATTAAGACGCATTTGTTCATAGCGAATATCGGTATAAATTGAGTTAATAAAATATAGCCACTTCATGAGATTCCTAATTGGATCTGGAGATCTCATTCTCTGTCCTCTCTGATATCTCTCTCACTCCATCCCTTTTCACTCCAACCCAGTTTTTCATTATAAGTGACAGAAACTAAAACTCCACACCGAAAGTCAATTTCGTGTAAGCGATTGCATCTGTGCTTATCTCGAACAGATTGAAACAAAAAAAAAAAAAACGTACATTCGTTTTATTGTATTAATCTTTCTCTAAAGTATGGCTAGAAGGATAATGTGTCTAAAATGCCAACTGCACATTTTGCTCTAAATGAAAAGATTTAAAACGCAACCATTACAGGAAAACCTGGAACACGATCCCAAGAGCTTACGGTACATAGACACGAGTCGGTCAGCTGTAAAGCTGCTTCGTTTGATCCTGTATATTATGAAACATATGCATTACATTTGAATAAATGTGATATTTCAGCTTGTTCTGTGCAGACGGTTTGTTCTTCCTGGTTCGAGAATCAACAAAGCATGGCAACTGTACAAAGGAGGCCAAAGTTTTGCATAACACTGCTGCTCCTTAAACCTTCTGACTTTGTTTCACTTGGAGAAATTCTCAGCGTTGGGTGCATTTAACTGCATATAAAGTAGATCTTTGTGATGAACCCAATAAAGTAAATAGACAAAGAATTACTTATGATATTCGGGTCAATGGAAGTTTTTAAGCCCCTTGGAGTTTATTCATTAAAATCTTAATAATGGGGTCCCTCCAGAGCCTGTCTTTGAGAACTTCGGGCATACGGAACATGCCCCGAATGGGGCATCAGTCTAACACATTCGGATTAAGACGATAACACAAAGGACTATTTTCATGTAATACTTTTCTTTAACAGCACTAATTAATTTTTCGCAATGCCTGAAAAAGTTATGTGAGCCTATTCTCTTAGGAAAGTCAGTGCATAACTTAATACGTCTGGTTGTGGTTTGATAAGAAACACTTTTTTATAACTTTTATAACCTTGTCTAGATTCAAGGATCTCTGCAGTTGCTCTAAAATTAGCTTTACTGTGCAAGGGCTGCAAATGTGGCTCTTTCTTGAGAAAACAAGCAGACTAGGAGCACTTTAGAGACACCAATTTACCTAATGCACCTGTGTTTGGACTGTGGAAGGAAACTGTACCCACACTGAAAGGAAAGTGCCCCATCTGGGGACTGAAGCCAGGACCTACTCAGCGTGATGAGACATTGCTACCATGCCATTCTGCGTTTAAAAAGGCTTTGCTTAAAATAAAAGTACTACTTCAACTCATTGCTTCATTCATCATAATGATTAAAGCATTTTTCCAAACGTAATTTGAGTAAGAAATTTAAGTCATTCTGAAAAATACCTAAGCAATTAAGTTAATTAATAATTACGTACCGCGTTATTTATCACGCAAGATATCCGGTGCATGCAAATAGACACATAGGAATAATAAAAAAATACTGATATTTGCACCTACACTGTGCAGAAGGTTCTTTTGGTGAATTTTGTTGCTTACTTAATTAAAGAAAGCCACAGCCAATAATGATAAAATCCTGGGTTTTACAATTATTTGAATTATGTAGAATCATGTCTACTCAGACTCATGCAATAAAATACATTTCTCTTCATGTTTTAAGTGGATATAGAGGAAAAACACTGCTCACTAAATTATAATATATAATTATAATAATAATAATAATAATAATGAAATAGCCCCTCATTTTCGTGAGGTTTCTTTTGAGTATTTAGAGTGATGTAACACATTACTACTGACATCTGGTTCGAACCAAAGATCATGAACATTATTTTAGAACTTGATACGTCATATTTGTCATTAGGCAGTTGGTTTGGACCCAGGTGCAGTGCGGTGGGACCACCCTCTGGGAGCGCTAGATGAAAAGCAGCCTTTATGGGAGTCCCAGGGAAGGAAGGACCTTCCCTTATAATTACTAACGCTTAGATAACTAAAGAACACAAGGCAAAGTGTGTGTGTGTTTGTGTAAGTGTGAGTAGAGATTTGATCCTGGGTTCTCTGGGAGCACTCCAAGTTAACAAGGTTATTATCTGCACACCTAAAAGCAGGCTTTATGAAAAAGGAAAGAATATCAAACAAAAAGCTGAGCACAAAATGGCAGCTACAAACACAAAATGGTGTCCGGAAACAAAATAAGACTACATTTCAGACTCTGAGATGGGCTTTCCCAGTCTCAAAACCTAAAATAAAAGTGTTATTTTTTTCTATTTGAGTCTTTTCTGGTTGTACTTTAACCGTTTAAATTGTATTTATATATTTTAATCAGCATCACTCTTTCAGACTTTCAGCTTTACTCTCTCAGTTTCTAGTTCACTTTTTAAATCTTCTCCTTTACATTAGTTGCTTTCTTTCACTGTTCTATTTTATCACATAGATTCCCAAATCAAACAGATTTCCACAGGCGGCCTGTCAGCCACGTGCGCCTCTGCAAGCTCTTCATCAAAGCAGCCTGCTAACGCTAAATAAGCTAGCCCACGTGACCGCGCCTTAACTTTTGGGCAATGTAGTTCAGGGGCCTGCTTCTCGAACAGTGCAGAGTGCCTCTGCCGCCCTCTGGTGGTGCCTAACGAGACTGCGAACATTGCCACCTTTTTTACGGTGTGAAAAAGTAAAAGTTCACATTTTTATGCAGTCCATTACATATTGTAAAGCAGCCAGTGTGCACGACAGTTTTCTACAGTCTGTGTACTACCCCAGGAAAAGAAACTGTACGGTGAGATTGCATAGCAAAACTGTAAATTGCTCGACGGTTTTAATGTGAACTTTCACAGGTTACAGTAGAACCACGGACTGGCCAAATGACCATCAGAAATTCATAGTTGAACTCCGAATTTATGGTCAAATTGTGAAATTTTATAGTAAAATTGTAAACTTGGTTGACTGTGAACTGACGATCAATCATTTCAAAGAAATGCTTCAAAGAAAAATCGCTTCCAAAAGTGAAAAACGCATTCTGATGACGGCTTTAGTGTCCACTTGGCTGTGTGGTTCTATTTTATTGGAAATAACTATTTCTTGGGGTTTCTATGCAGGGAAGCAAATGCGTGATAATTGCAAATAACAGCACTAGTGAATATGCATATTAATCCCAATAATCATTTTATTATTACACTTTAATCTAAAGCAAACATGCAAGCAAACTCCTGTAGCCTCGTGGAGACTGACCTGTAGTAGAGCCTATGCATACATTTTCTGTTATACTATATTAACTCTGGATAAGCTATTAAAGACCATTTGGGGAATTCCTGTCCAAACAACAAACGCTAAGCATTACCTAAAGCCTGTTTCTCAGGCTTATACAGAGCCGCCTGTATTTTCACAATCTGGGTTTAATTAATCAGTCATGTCTACTCAGCCGCATCCCATTATCATTCTTCGGGTTGTTGATGAAGTACAAACATTACTGATGTGATTTCAGCTGGAGTTTTTGGTCTCCAGAGGCAGAAGATTTCTATTTGGTGATTAGCTTCTGTTAGCAAGCATCCTCTTCTTTGTTTAACAGATTATTGAAATTGTTGTTGTTTGGAATGTCACGTTGTCACGTCGTGTAGAGAAGCATTTGTTTTTCTTTCGATGAAAATGTGAATAAATGCATCTAAAATCCACGACAGTTTGATGGTTTCCTTGATTAAAATGAATAATTTAACCGGTTGCAGCTGGACATTTGGTAATTCTGTTACCGAACTGAATTTAAAACCGTCCAATAATACGGTGCTATGGCTATATTAGCATACCGTAGGTATAAGGACTAATGACCACGGGGTGGCGCTGTTTTTTCCAAAACATCCCTCGGCCCAAATCAGGACTGTTGATACTTCAACATGCGGCGCTTTCACCTCGGATTCAGAAAGAAATTAAAGTAAGGTAAAATCTGCAGAAAACAACAAGTAAGTAAGTCGATCTAGATAAGATCATTTGCTAAATTAATAAAAGGTAATGAGATACAATTTAGACATGTGCTTTGATTATTCACGACCTCAGTTTCCCCTGTGGGCTGTTTATGGTTTAGAAAACATCCTAAATGTGCACCCAGCGTGTGGACCTAGGGTCTGGATAGCAGGAAGGTTGTGCGTTTGCGTCCCATGAGCTAAGCCCGAGGAATGGGAAGAACAGGCAGGTGTCCAGCAGGTCCATCAAATCAAAGGGCTCCAGAGAAGAAAAAGGGCAGTAACATAGCATCAAACCACCGCCATGGGATCAGGCCTGGCAGGGTTCATGGGCATGGTTGCAGCAGTACCAGGGTCCAAGGGCATAGTTGCAGGGATGGTAGGGTCCATGGGTGTGGTTACACCATACGATGTCATAGAACTTGTCATCTGATGAGTCCATTCCGAAGCCGTTCAGCAAAGTCCTCATAGTCAGGTCTACTGTCTCACGGATGTCAGTGTGAGTGTTTTATTCTTACGGGAAGGTAAGATGAGGAACACATAAGTGAGACATGAGCTATAAATGCACAGTACAAGGCCAAGGTCATAATGTGGAAGGTCCAGAAAGACCCCAAGATATGCACACAAGTCTAAAGCTGTGGAAATTACTTAAAGACGTGATGCAACGCTACCTTGGAGAGGAATCTGTGGCAATGCGTGTGTGACTGTTGAGGTGAAATGTTAAGACGAAGCGTGAAGGTAGAACCCAAGAGCAGTGAAAGACTCAGTACCAACTAAACACCAATGAAATGCCTACCTGTGTATTGTTGCTGACCATGCCCATCCCTTTGCAGCCTCTACACACCACACCACGAGGCTTAAATCACCTTAAATTGGTTTCTTGAATGTGACAGTGACTCGCATGGCCTTTACAAGTCACCAGATCTTAATGCAGCACCTTAAGAATGTGTGAGAACGACGGAGTCGCGCCAACGATGAGCAGCTGACAGATCTGTAGCAACAGCAATACCGTGCCAATATGGACCAAAACTCTGAGGAACGTTTCCAACACCTTGCTGAAACTTTGCAATGAAGAATGTAGGCGATCCTGAAAGTGAAAGCATCCAGTGGGTGTATATACTCTGCGTGTACTGAAATGAAAGTACAGTGGCTGCAAAACGGCGAGAGATAAGTACTGAAAACCTATTTATAGCCAGCATTCAGGAGTTTGGATGGGATACAGTCGTTGTTATCCAGTGTTACACGGCTCAGCTACAGCTACAAATTATAGCTACAAATGATATTCACAACAGCATTGAGCAGCAGGAAAGTCAAAAGGCCATTTACGTCATACAGCCCGTGAATTGCAATGTGCCTTTATTGTTTTTTGAAGACAGATTTTTTTTTTTTTTTTTACAAAACAGAGCAGACAGTGTAACAGCATGAATATGACGCCTTCAAACAATGCAGCCGATATCGAAACGGATCCCCTTTATCTTCGATGTCTCCTCGAACAGAGATGATCCTGGAAAGTACAAAAACTGGGTCTGACAACCTAATGTTCTTCTAATAAGCGCGGACAGAAACCCTCGATGGCAACCGCTGTGTGAATGTGTGATGAAAATGGAGAATTCAGTAAGAAAGTTACGTTAAGTTACTTTTGCTCTATAAAACGCTGACATGGTTTAGAAAAATATGTCTTCAAAATGTACATATTCTCACCCCAATAACAGCAGCCATGGTAATCATTTAGTACTCTGGTATTAGATGGTTTGGCCATTGGTACCTGCTATGTTCGGTGCATTTGCAAAACAGATGTGTGGCACAGAACAGTACGGCTCTTTGCACGTTTTGCACACGATGGCCTCGGTGCTCCGCGCACACCATATTTAGTATTTTGTCAAGATGCTGTTTATCTCTGATATAAAGGTAAAGTGAGCAGTCGTAGTTGCTAGGGATTGGAAGTAATGCAATAAATGTAGTCAGAAATTGTTCCGGGATGTTCCGGTCGAACTGAA
>JAUZST010013152.1:0-11151 GCA_034779995.1 Parotocinclus haroldoi
GTGTGTGTGTGTGTGTGTGTGTGTGTGTGTGTGTGTGTGTGTGTGTGTGTGTGTGTGTGTGTGTGTGTGTGCGAGCGTGCGAGCGTGCATGCATGTTGACACCCTTTCTCCATCTCTAGTGTTGGTTCACACTTTGTGTTGCCTACACACTTTGTGTTAGGTACAAGCTGTAACTTATTGTGTCATTAATTCAGAATTTCAGGTGTTAACACTATTGCACTTAACTATACGAAGTCAAATTGCCCATTTTCAAAACTAGCAATTTGTCATAGAGTTACAGAGTAGACACAGGAAAGTTTATTTGAGAGAGTAGTAGCATAGTGCTTAAGGTACTTGACTTTTGACCTTCAATCCCAGGGTCCAAATCCCAGCACTGTTGAGTGTACAGCCATTGAACAAAACCCCTTGTACACTGTAAAACTGTATCACTTGCTATGAAAAATGGTATCTATTAAACGATGTAAATGTTTATAATGGATGTAAGTCTTCTATATTGTTAGCTGCATTACCTTCTTTAGTGCCACAACTAAATAAGTCAATTATTTCCTTTTTAAATAGTGCTTTGCATTTTTCAAGTGGACCCCACATCCTATCACTGTGCACATATAAATTGTATAGTGTAATATACAGACTCTATTTTAAAAAAGCAAAAAATTACCACTGATACAATTTTGGAAGCAAGCATTAAGGTTTAAGGGTCTTGCTTCTTAAGGGTCTTGTTCAAGGAACTAACAGTGGCAGCTTGGCAGGACCGGGACTGTAGTCCATTGCACCCCCACAATCCCTCTGCACATGTAAAGGAATTCATTGGCAGAGATTTAACATGACAATGGTGCCAGTCTATCCCATGGTTCCTTCACTGCACTGCCTTTAACTTTCAAGCCCAGCCTGGGGTCCAAACTCAGGTCCTCTAGTAACTCTGATCCCTGCACTTGGCTCTTACATCCAAGCCACAGGAGTTGCAATTGAAAATCACTTGCACATAAAAATGAAATCTACTAAATAATCACATAGCCTTACCTTAAACCTTCGGTCGTACTTGTTAACCGAGTCTGCAAAGTCAACTCGTTCCCTCTTGGCCAGAAACTGGCGCAGTTCAGGCCTCTCCTCCATGCCCAGATAATCTCCCACAAAGTTTCTGTTAATACTGTTCCTGCGACGCTCCTTCGAATTGTACAAAATATCCGATGCTAGAAACACACACACATACACACACAGTGAGGGGAACTGAGTATGGAAGGAATATTTAACCTATTTATTTATTTCTACTGATCTACTGAAGATCAGTTATCAAGAGAAGTTAAGATGATATATGATAACATAAGACAAACAGTTGGTAAATTTACCAAAAAGTATCTATAAGCCTTCTTTTGCTCATTCATTTCAGCCTTTATATAAGGATTCAATTCAATTTAAAGCAATTCTAAATTAATTTATGTAGCGCTTTTTACAATGGAGCATTGTCTCAAAGCAGCTTTACAATCTTATATTATCTTAAAAGGCCAATCCCAAGTTGAGCAAGTCTCAAAGTAGAAGGAAGAAACCTTGGGAGGACCAAAACTCAAAAAGGGACCTAGATCCACACTGACTGCTACAAGATCAGCAGGAAAGACATTCAAGTGAGAAAGCACGAAATTGCATATTGCACTTCAGGGTTTTGTATGCTTTAAATCATGTTGTTAATGAGCTCAACATATTTTTATGCTTTCCATACTATTTATTTCTCTGACTCCACAGGCAGATATTCAAACTCCATTTCATTGATAATCTGGTTAATTTGTAGACCAAACAAAAATGCCTTAATTACATAAAACATTTGTAATTAATCTAAGTTTTATATCAAGAGGAGGCAAATATACCTTTATTGTGTCGACAAGTACTCCTAACCCACACTTCTTACCCACAATCCTTGTGGAAAATGTGCCGTAATTAAAACACTGATTAAAAAAGTCAACCTTGACCCTTGTGTTCTGTCTAATTATAGACAAGTTTCAAATCTTCCTTTTCTCTCCAAAATCTAAGAAAAAGCTGTTTATCAGCAGCTCTGTAGTTACCTCCAAAGTAATGGTTTATATGAAACATTTCAGTCAGGATTCAGGCCTCGCCATAGTACTGAAACCACATCAATAACGATCTATTAATATCATCAGATAATGGATGTGTTTCTTTTCTTGTTAGATTAGATTTAAGTGCAGCATTTGTTATTATAGCTCATCATATCTTACTGAATAGGCTAGAAAACACTATAAGTAATAAGGGACTGGTATTTTCTTTGTTTAAAGCCTTAAAATTTAACCGACTGGTACCAGTTTGTTTATGTAAATAATCAATGCTCTAAGATCTCAAAAGTGAAATGCAGTGTCCCTCAGGTGTCTGTGCTTAATCCACTATTATTATCCCTTTACCGCTAAGCTCAATTGTTCGTAAACATGACATTAGTTTCCATTGTAAAAAGCAGAATATATAAAAATCTGGATTGTCTTGATTTTTCTGTGCTGTAACAATGCTTATGGACTAGCTAGTTCATAAATGTATTGTGACCATTTAGCATGACTATCCCATTCACAAAGGAAACAACAATATTTTGTGTATCTGAGCTGCACTATATATGTATCAGTATCAGTTGAAAATGTTATTGTAGATTTCTTTGATGTGACTTTCATTTGAAAATTCCCATTGTGTAAAAGCACAACTTTCAGGCCTAACATAGATGAATCTATAAAAAAAAGACATGAGTCATACATATAAACTAAAGCCATAAACAATCCATCACTTCCAGTGCAGAAACATAGGCTGTCAACTTGCATAAATAAGTATTTATACTTAAAACCCTATTTATACTTAAAAATTTATACTTAAAAAAATTATATTTATACACAAAACCCCATCCTTTTAATTCCGAACCATTTAGTTCTGCTGAATCGTTTTGAAGTACCTGACCAGGTCATTTAATTGTGCATGTCATTTAAGATGAGGATAACCAGGCAAAAAGAGTTCAACATTTGGGTTGCTTTCTACATCTGGTCCATATGTTGTAGCATTGTGTAGCAGATGTTGTAGTATCTTGTACCCTCTGCCTCATATAGGCTCCATGTCTCTGTTGGTTTATGTGTTTATGTGGCACTGGTTTCATGGTGGAATTATTTCATAACGTGATCCTTTTATTCTTGAAATATCATCGGAACTGCAGTAGGCTTTGACTTCCAAGTACTTTTGAGCAAAGCCTACAGGTGGACTGCATAGGCTGCACAATAAATGTGAGGAGCCCAGGGTTTGTCTTGAACACCAACGTTACATCCAAAGTAGGGCTCATGGAATTCATGGTGCTTCTTTGAGGCGACATATGAAATTGATGCGATATGCTATAGCCTGCCATGCATCCAAACAGCATATTTAAATAAAGTTTCGATTTAACTGTTTATTTATTTAAATAAACAGTTGTTATGCTCTGTCTACCAGCATCTAACATGACAAATAATGCCCAAGTATGCTTAACCAACATAACCAAAACAGCTTGATTTGATCTAAAATACAAGATAAGGTGATTTTCATGATCAGAATCCAAAATCGATAAAATAAACTCAATTTCATTGTCCACTGTATATTTCTCCCACAACAATACTTAACATTTGGTGTTACTGCTGACAAAATTATAGGATTGCACTTTATACGAGTATACCTTTCTAAATGTTCTAAGTAGTGAATTCAAGTACCAAGATGACCCAAATTACAAGCACTGTTCATACAAGGCATTCAGGTATCAGTTTCAGCACAAAGTGCAGCAGCATAAACATACTAAAGGTTAACAGATAAAATAATCAATTATATGGAAAGTATTAGCAAAATATAAACAAGGCTACACTACACATCCACATACACAATCACAACAAGTGGACATGGTTATCTAAAATAATTAACTTGTATGAAAGGATTATTCTCACCCCCACAGCTGATCATGTTGTAATCATTTGGATTGATTATAGGCCAGCAGTCATATTCAGTATTGTCCAAGTCATGCCAACATTCAACAGCCAGAACCTGGAGAGAAACCTAATTTCACAGTTATTTCTTAAGTAAACTGTCTTTTTTACAACTAGCACAGAATACGCCAGCATACACTGGCAATGTGAAAACCCCAAACAAGTTATGAAAACAGGAAGAGGGAAATAACCATAAAACATCCATCATGGTAGCTTTTTTGCAAGTCTGTCACTGGCAGTATACTAGACACAAAGAAATGTCCACTACAAGTGTACACAGGAACAATAGCAAAGCATAGATTTGTCTAAATCAAAACTGTATGTTCCTGAATTCTCTGTACATGTTTGATATTAAAAATGACCTCAACATATTATAGAGTAATATACTAAAATCTTCATCCCATGCTAACCATATAAACCAGTAAAGAGTTTATACAGTAAAAACAAAATACGTACCAAGAGGAAGGAGAAGGTCATGGTGAAGCACAGAAAGATTGGAAGCTGCACATCAGTGAGGATGCTTGATACAAACTGTCTGATCAAAAGGTGCTGTTCATTTTTTGCTGCCCTGAAAGCCCTCTAATTATTTAATCAGGCAAAGAGCACTCTCTAATCCAGTCACCTCTACTCTCACCACTCTACCAAGGACAAACTCACCTTCAGCAAAAGTAAGCTAATATTAGGCCAACGATGTTCAAAAAGCATTTAAAAAGGATTTGTGGAATTAGGGTGAATAGCATTTTGCTTAAAATTTTAATGAAACACTGAGTACAGTCATATAAGCTCATTTATTAATAATTAAACACGTTGAGAAATTCAATCTATATGAAGCAAGGTACAACATTCTGACATATTTTCATCGCAAAACTAGTGCTAATGCAATAGTAAGCCCAGAATATCAAATATTTTCATATACAAAATTGTGTATGCAATTGGCAATGCAATAGTGATGAGGTATGCTGATGTGGAGAATTTTAGGAGAGAGGCCATTGGTGCAGCACAATTAGATTAGTTCTAAATGAATTGCTGGTAAAAGCTGAAAAAAAGCCAGTTTCACACAGCTCTCCACAGCAGGTGACACGAAAGGCAGAGGATGAGCAAATTTCTTAGGAATTTCACTCTGGCTCTTATAGCTGTAATCACTGTTTTTTATCGCTAAAAATAAGTAAACATTGACAAAGTTGAATGCTAGATAGCCCTTGACTCGGGACCTCCTGGACATATTGTACTGATAATTTATTAGGTACATATGAAGACTGAGGGTGGCACAATCGTGCAGTGGTTAGCACAGCCACCTCACAGTTTCAGCGTCCCTGGTTTAATCCTCAATTTGTCTGACTGGAGTTTTTTTTTTTAATGATCATCATTTTATTTAACATTTTATAATAGGTATAGTTTACAGAACAATACACAGTAAATATCAAGAGAGCAAAGAAAGAAAGTTACATTGTGTTAATATTTTAATTATAACATAAAAGATGCACAGCAAGGAAACAGTATTTTTCCTTTTTTTTTGCACCAATTAATGCACCAAATATATGTTGTTTCTGCCTTGTGACCTGTGCCACTGGCTAGGCATTGGCTTTCTTGTGACCCTGAGCAGACTTAGACCAGTGGAAAATGAATTTAATGATATCAAGATCAAAAGGCACGTTCCCATGGCTGATGTGGACATATTGTAGCAGCAAGGAGAGTAAAAACGCCACTTTCAAGCCTTCATTAGTTATGCTCCACCTGGAGCCAGGAACCCATCAGGTCTGAAAATCTCCATCAAAGTGCTATTTACCACCACTGAGGATGGAATGGTGAGAGGACAGGGGAAAGGCACTTCCTCTGCAGTTGGACGATTCATCAAAAGAGCATCAACTTGAGGGGTATGCCACTGATTGTACAGCAGACGCTCATGGTCAGAGCTGTTTCTGAAATGAGAATGATATGTGAACCTCTAGAAGTAAATGAAATGAAATGAAAATGAAAAATGAAAGCTGTTTTCATTTGGATTAAATGATAATTTTTATTTATTTCTAAGAGGAAAACACTGCATTCCAGCATATAAACCTCATCCTATCTGTGAAACGTGGTGGTTGTAGTACAGCCATGTCCAGTTTTGCTGCATCTGGGCCATGAAGGCCTATCATCATTGATGGATGAATGAATTCTGAATTATACTTGCAAATTCTAAAAGACAATCTGAGGTTATTTGTTTGTGAAATGAAATGTCTATGAAATGTTGCTCATACCAGAGTTGGTTTATATGGAGGAATAGGCTCAAATTCCTCCAAGCCAATGTGCAGTATTTATCAAGACATACTGGAACTGTTTAGGAGTTAGTAGTTATTGCTGCACAAAGGGTTCACAGCTGATTCTAAAAGCAAATGTTCACAAATATTTGCCCACACAAATATTACAAATTTTGTCCTCAATACATAAATATTCAGGTACAATATTAGTGTCACATTTATTTAATTGGGTTCTCTGTATCTACTTTTCAGACTCATGGGAAAGTATGATGCTGTTTCAGGTCATATACAGGCAATTATGCAAAAATATAAACAATTCTAAAAGATTCATGAATTTCCATGCACCACTGCCAGAACATTATTATAACAAGGTAATGCAGAACTGTATATACTATGCTGCTTACTAGAATACTTTACTATATATATTCATATTTTATATGCCACAAACTACAAATGGTGCTTTAACTATTTGTAGAACGATACTTCATCAGGCACACATTGCACTGCTACACACTGCAGAATATAGTTTGCAAATAACATTAATCAACATTACTTTTGCACCACTGTAATAATGTTTTATTCAATAATTATTCAAATAAATAAAATAAATTGAGAATTAAGGGTTCTTAAAACATAAAAAAAATATTACAAATCTCGACAACTCAGATTTTGTCTTAATAACTTTATCTTAATAACATTAACTGGTTGTATCCAACTTTAAAATAAAAAAGTACCATTGAACAAGGTTTAAGAGTACTACAGCTTAAATATGAAGCATAAATGATGTACAATCAATTAAACAGAAATCTTACTTTAGCATTCAAATATATCAAGTCATTAACACAAATATATAAGTCATTAACCACCAAAGACATAAATACTGCTCACAATATTTCATTATGAGATACTTAATTTTGAAATATCCCCTAAACATTGTGAGCAGCATATTAGAACCAGGAGGAATAATTCACCTTGAAATGTCAAGATGAGTCCCACCTGATGAACTTCGTCTTTCAGATGAGATTAGCTCCTTGATGTTTTGCACTGCAGTTCTTCTGTACATCATTTACATGACAACTCAGTTTATTCTCAGCAGTTCAGTGTGTGGTTGGGAATAATCATTGCAGAATTGTTTCACCGGAAGTTTAGCTCATTTATCCTGTTTATGGGGGTGTTTTTGATCATTTGAAATGGCTCAATGAGAAGTCTGTTACTTCTTAGCAGACATGATCAAGGTAATGTCCCACATTCATCTGTACAATTATTTCAAAGGAATCTATTGTGAAATTACACCATGCTTACAACAACTCAGTGACTGGAATTCAGACATCAGATAAGGGACTGTAAGTATGCATTGCATTAAACACGAGTAATGAGTAATGCATCAGAGATGAGCCTCAACAAGAAAAAACAGGTTCACAATCCTGTCAGTGTTTTAGGATGTTGTAGTTTTTATAAACCATTCCAAGTAACAAATGTTATCCAATTTTAAGTGCACTGTGCTCTTGATTTCCAAGGTAAACACATAACCTGATTACATGGAGATTTAGAAAAGGGAAATCGTTTTCAAAAACAATGCAAAGACACCAAACGTCTTCGATATTTATATAGATTGCACAACAATTTAAACTGCTTCTAGTCTGTGTAATTATGACTTTAGATAACCTGACAAATTGCTGAGACTCCTGGAGACTCCTATGAAACACTACATAATTATTTTAGAACAGCGGACACAGGCAGGTGTTCATTAAAGATAGTCTTTGATTTGCATCTTCTTGATGACATGCTGAAACAGAGATGTTGCTTCTGCAGGCTGTTGTTGAGACAATAAAAAAGAAATTACGTTGTTTAAGAAGATTATAGTTTATCTTAAGAAATTCTGAAGCTATGTTTAGAATACAACATAACAGTATAAAACACAGTTCTGGGATTTTGTGTGTTTCATTGTAGCAGCAATATATACAGTGCTAGACTTATACAAAGAAGGAACAAACGCTACATCAGATTACCTCACTGCTTAAAGTACCTCATCATAAAGAGTAAACTACAATGTAAATGCAATATCTTACATGAAGTCAATAAGCAGAATTACAAAACATTCATGCAACATGAACTTAATATGCAATCTTTATAACTTGCTTTGAGATAAAATATGACAGGTACAGTACATATTATTGAGGTAAAACAGGAAAGAAATACATATCTATTTTATGACATTTCCCACTGTTTTCAATGGCTCCCACAACTTTTATGTCTATTTCTAATGCGAAAGATATGATTTAGACAATCCAGTGTGCAATTGTTTTGGGTTACCACAGTACATTGTTTGCAACAGTCATACATAAAGTAATGGTTGATCAGAAAATGTGTAACTACACAACTAATTAGCTCCTCAGTACATCCTGAGAAGAAGGGGTTGTCTCCTCAGAGAGACGCATACTGGTATTCATTTCTGGGCTTGAGCTTGTAGCACGGGTGTTGGCCTTGGATGACCTCTGGCGCCGTGTGCCATT
This sequence comes from Parotocinclus haroldoi, assembly GCA_034779995.1. NCBI lineage: Eukaryota > Metazoa > Chordata > Actinopteri > Siluriformes > Loricariidae > Parotocinclus > Parotocinclus haroldoi. The sequence goes on from JAUZST010013152.1 coordinate 8,734, forward strand.
ACAAACACAACGCAGCAAATTCTTGATGGTGGTCCACATCTCTTCATCCTTATAAGAATAGATGACAGGATTCATGATCGAATTGACAACAGCCAGAAGAAGCAGCCAACGCTTGAATTTCAGCACATGGCATTTCTCGCAGTTTAAACCATCCAGGAGCAGAATTACCAGACCAGGTGTCCAACAGATCACAAATGCTCCTGCAAAAAGCAGAAACATTGAAGTTAAATGCAATAACTGGACCCAGTACTAGATCAAATACTCCTAAAACTATATGTTTGTGATCATTCATTCATTCAATTTCTTATCTGTTTAATCCTGAACATGGTCACGGGAGAGCTGGTGCCTGGCCGGTGGAATAGAGCAAGAACCTTTAACAGGGTGCCAATCCACTATAGGACACATACATTCACACACGCACTCGCGCACTAAGGCTAAGTTAGCATAATCAATTAACTTAGTGCATGTCTTTAGACTGTGAGAGGAAACCAGAGCACTGGGAATAAACCCCCGTAGACATGGGCGGACATGATGTCTCCAGACACTCCACCTGGGAATGGACCTGGGTTTAATCCCACATTCTCGGTGTGAGGCGGTGTAGAGCTAGTTGAGAGCTAGTAATGAATTTTAAAAGAATATGTGATTTCCAACAGGTGCTAATAAGCATGCTTTGGTGCACGAGTAGCATCCAGGAAAGACGAGCATTCAGTCTTTGATGAGTAAAGATGACCAGAGCACCTCAGATTTAGCAACAAATGCGTGCAAAAATTATTGAAATGTTTAAAAAACCAGTGTAACTCAAAGAAAGACTGGATAGAATTTGCGTATTTATCCATTACAGTGGATAATTACTCTTGGAAGTGGAAGGAATTTCAAAAGTGCAAACCTAAGCTGGGTGCAAGCTTCAAGAGTATAAGCTTAACCTATGAGCACTTATCCCTCAGACAGCACCCCCCCCCCCATTAAAACCCCCCATTCAACAATAGCTGATGGAACCACATGGGCAGGGCATTACTTTGGCAAGCATTTATCAAGAATTACAAATCAGAATTATATTCACAAATGCCACTTAATACTTGGCCGTGCCAAAAACAAGTATATCATATTAACCCTGTCCAGAAGTGCCATTGACCTCTCTGGGCTTTAGTGGCAGTGGAAGTGTGTAATGTGGTTAGATAAATCAGTATTCCAGGTAATTTTTGAAAAAATGAAAGCAGTGTGCTCTAGACCAAAGAAGATGAGACTGTTATCAGCAACAAGTCCAAAAGCCAGACTCTGTCATTGTATGGGCCAGTATCAGTGCCCTTGGGAAATGTCATTTAGATTTCTATGATGGCAGCATTAATGCAGTACATTGACAGCTTAAGAGCAACATGTTCTGCCTTTACGATATCTTTTTTCCAGGGACTTTACAAGACAATGTAAAACCACATGCTGCACACAGTACAAAGTCATGACTGCAAAAGAATAGGGGGAGGGTACTGGAATGGCCTGCCTGCAGTCCTGACCTGTCCACAACAGAGAATGTGAGTGTTCAGAGAATTCTGAAACAAAAGATGCAACAACAAAGATATGTTTGCAGAAAGAATGGGACAAAATAACACCTTAAATTGCTGGGTATATGCTTTGCTAAAATATCTTTAATGTGTGATGAAAAGCAATGGCAACATTATAAAGTGATTATTATTTTTCTTACATTATAAAACATCCCAGCTTTTGTTGGGTGTTGCAGGCCTGAAATGCAAATTTCATATGCTAATTATTATTAATTATACATAGACAAAATTGTTGTAACCTTTTTAGAATTGTGGATAAATACCTTTGTTTCAAGCATGTGATGCTCGTTTAAACTTAAAGCAAGTAACAGGTGTGGGTAAAAATCACACCTGAAACCAGATAATAAGGAGGGAAGTTGACTTAATATTTGCATTGTGTGTCTGTGTGCCACACTAAGCATGGGGAATAGAAAGAGAAGAAAAAAACTGAAGATGAATTGAGAACCAAAATCCCAAAGTTACAAGTCCATCTCCAGAGATCTTGATGTTTCTTTTGTCAACCATGTGCAGAAATTTACAGCCAATGGCACTGTAGCTACTCTCCCTGGACGTGTACGAAAGTGAAAAATTGATAAAAGGTTGCAACACAGGATAGTCTGGTTGGTAGATAAGCAGCTTTAATAAAGTTCCAAAGAAATATAAGCTGTCCTGCAGGCTCAAGGTGTATCAGTGTCAGCACAAACTATCCGTCTGTTAGGGTTCGCACTGCGAGCCCTTTTTACTTTGTTCGCCGCGGTCAGTTATTTTACCTAACTTAAGTTACTTCCCTTAAGTTTTGTGTTTTTGTTTTCTCCCTACGTCTTTAATGACGTTTTGTTTTGGTTCTCCGCGGCGAACGATTGGCTTGTTTCTTTAATTTGCG
>JAUZST010013153.1:0-11149 GCA_034779995.1 Parotocinclus haroldoi
CACACACACACACACACACACACACACACACACACACACACACACACACACACACACACACACACACACACTATCACATCCATCAACAGCAGTGCCTGATTGTTCAATATTGATGGGTTGTGTAGGATGAATGTTGCAAAAAATGGATTGTCAATTCTTGGTTAGGGTTTGAGATACACATAAAAATGAGGAATGAAAGTGAGTTGTGTAAAATGGGTTGGGTGTCAAAGAGTGGCAGAAAAGTGGTATTGTATTTGGACTCCTGGCAATGGACGGCACCAAATTTTAAATACTTGACCTCGCCAAAGTAATCACCGGAACTCAAATCCAAAAAGACATTGCAAACTTGCTGATTAAGACACTGTTCACTGTTAGTGGAATATTGGACCAAGAGTGTCTTAAATAAAAGTCACTCATAAATAAAATGTTATTAGAATTATTATTATAAAGGAGGTGTAACTAACTTATTTTGTGTGAGATTAGTGTTAAGGTTCTGAATTTAGACCAAAGTAAAGATATATTTAAAAAAGGATTATGGAATATTTTCTAAATAAAGACACAAAACTAACAGTTTAACCCTTAGTTTATGCTAAAGGAAGCATGTGGTGACAGTGGCAAGAGAAAACTCGATGAATGTGTTGAGGAAGAAACCTACTTAAATAGTATATTTATAATCATAGTTTAAATATCCAAAAGCTACATTACACTATATAATAATAGAAAATTTTAGAAAATACAATGTAATAAAATATAATACAGAATATAACAAATAAAGTGAACATTATTATGAAGCATAAAATAAAATAGACAAAATACAATTAATAAAATAATATTACATATTATATTATATTACATAATCAATGTTCTAAAATAGTATTAAAATGTTATAAAACAAGATCTTACTGCATAATAAAAAATAATAAGCAGGGTTTTAGTCGTCATATCTACCATCGTGTGTCTGTGTACGTCTGTGAGCGTGTCTGTTCTCTACAGTTGTCCACCATGTTTTGTCTAGTGCTAAACACAACAATATAATTATTGTTATTAATAATAATAATAATAATCCTCTATACCTTATACTGAAATACTGAATAAGATGAAGAGGAGGATGTAGGTAGAGGTAAGACATCATACAGAAGCCCTTCAAAACCAATCCCACTCCTCTTATTTTCTGCCATTTGGTGTAGTGGGTTAGGAGCTTGCACAGTGGGTTTGTTTGTTGGTTTCATTTAGATTTTCAGCATCACTTTCTTTTCAAACAACAGACACGATATTACTTACTTCAACACACAAGTTTGTACCAAAGGCCAGTTCAGCGTAATCACTGCAAGGTCCCAGTTTTGAGTGCTGGTGGAGCCTTCTGGTCAGGTCAGGCATTGCATACAGACATGATTGGCTGCATCTGAGGGAGGACAATATTTTGCTTGAACCTGACGATCCGAGGCTGATGGACCACAGGTAGGTGGGTAGGTAGTTTGTGGTGTGTGTAGGCCACAGAGGGGACTGACAGCAGGAAAAAGAATTACACCTCTCCTTTCAGGAATGAAAAGCAAACCCTGCTAGTAAGAGAGCAATAAAAACTTTCAATGTCAAAAGAAAAGGCATTTATATACTAAAATTTATGAGCAAATTGGTGCATCTAATTACATAGCATAATCATAGATCATAGATCATAGAGTCTCGTTTTCCTCTTACGTGCACACGATCCAGGAGTTATTTATAATCTTTAGTTCAGGAATGATATTTTAAACTTCCACTAAAAATATCAGTGTGGTTATTATATGGTGTATAGGAATGCACTACGTGGAGCAGTGTGAGAACAAGTGTGCTGTGTGAAGAGGCAGATGGAAGCTGCTGTGTTTGTTGTAATGTTGTAATTGCGGTCCTGGTCAATATTATTGAGTTCATTTACCTTCACTGTTCTTCCTAGTCTTCTTTTTTTCCCCTCGATATTGGCCAGTACAAATGTGTTACTTCAAGCTACGATGACGGAAACTCACAACGTTCATGCAGTGACCAGACTATGACCTTTTCTTGTGCTGCATTTCGGAGGAACCTGTTTTTTTGGCTGCCAAAGAAAGGTTGTATCGTGCTGTTTCCTAATGTTTGCATGCCTAGCCGAGATCGCAAGCAAACTCCTGAGCTATCAAGACCTCGTTCCTGACACATAACCTCTGGGGCTACAACCTTGTAACCTTTTCTCTGGCGCTTGCTCTGACTTGCTATCTCCCTTTATCATCCGCTCACACAAACCATTTTTACTCTCTCCAAGCCTAATATCGAGGACTTTTAGAAAGAAAACCATAGATAATTTATCTTGTTCTTCGCCATGATTCCATTTCTGAGAGCCATTCCTCTCCCATCTCTCTTTCACGTCTCTTTGAATCGGACGCCAAGAATTAAAAGGCATGTCTGCTTCAGAAACAGTTACACAAAGCAGCTGGACAGTTACTTTACCACTTTAACAAATATGTGCAGATTTACATCTCTATTCATAATCAGAGACCGCATGCCCTCCCACATTTCCCCTAAGCTAAACAGATTCCTCTAACAGCTCATCGGCAGTGTGTTTCACAGCGCTTTAGCAGCATGGAATGAATAACGGAGGAAGCTGATGGGCTGTTGTAAGCCTGAGGCAGGAAGTGACATAAAGGGAATGACTCGGAGCAGCAGTTGTTTTGAATCTGGAAAATTCTTGTCAGGAACAAAAAAAAAAATGACAGAGCGAAGACGAAAAAAATGTAATTTGATTAAGGTAATTGCCCACAGCAGCATTTGCAATTCTAAACAAGTTTCATCCAGTCCCCAGTCTCAGATGTAAACACTGTGTGCCCTTCGACCTGTGGAGTAAACATCTGCTCAGAGATAAGTTTTCACCCTCACTGGCAGAGTGGCTGACATGACATTCATAAACACAATTTGATCTTAAAAGCAACATCCGGTAAATGACCTCCATGTCCCCGCCACCCCCTCCTTCCACCCCCTCCCTCAGCAAGTACTGTGTAACATAGCCCTGTGGAGTCCTACTGATTTTCCACACTCACGTCCACCAGAACAAACCCTGAGCAACAAAAAGACTAAAAAAAAAACAGCTGGGTTTGTGTGGCTACCGACTGCTCGGCTAATTCTCTGCGCTTGTGGGAGTGTGGATTTTGGATGTGACGCAGTTTGTGCATGTAGTACACAAACTGACACTGACCCCCTACCTGCAGGATGACCTGAGCTTGGGAATATTTCTGGAGTATGGTCTCATAAAAAAATACAGCTGGCAAACAGCAGATGGGGGACAGGAGAGGAAGGACGTGTAGAAGTCGCAGGCAGCACCAGCTGACTCTTCTCATGTTGGTATGGAATTAAACACAGCGAGATTCAGCTGAGCTGAAGAGATGGCTGAGGTGAGGTGAGGCAGAGGTGATGGGCTACAGCAAGAGGCCCTTACTGACCAGACCACCGCTGAGAATGGGGCAGCCTGTCAAGACAGGCGACTTCCTATTTCAGTCTGATTATCCCCCAGAGGCCCTTTGAGACCCCTATAAAAACCTTCTCATTAAGAAGAGTCGCTTTATAGATCTTAATGAGTCTAGGCTACAAAATTAACCGAGAGACAGGGGAAAGGGAGAGTGAAAGAGGGAGAGAAATGGACATTTTAATATGTGTTCTTGCTAAAACATTTATCAAATATCTATATCGATGCTGTTTGCTTTCAAACTAGATGAAGTTCTTATAATTTCATATTCTATCTTTGTTCAACTGGGGACTCCAGCTACCACCTACCTCCCAAACTTTGGGTGTTATGAGTTTCCTTTAGGTGTAAGTTAGTACAAATGACTAAGTAATTGTGTAATGTGACTCACCATGACATTACATTTCGTGATGTCACATCTAGTTAGCCAAAATGAACATTGACCAGACATTACCATAATAACATTATATGATATGTTCACATGGTATTGTAATGTAAACAAAAGGGGTATTCAGCAAAAAACCTGCATGCAAATCATACAAAATATACTTTTGAAAACTGGAAACCTGAATCGATAATAAAAATGTTGTAAGTATATAAGGGTAGTGGGTAGTTCTTACAATAGGACGTAGGCGTATACACTACCAAATGCTTCAGCTTATATAATATAAATATAAATAATGAAAAGTTAAACACACAAAGATACAAAACGATCTGTAACCACATCAGTAAGAACAGCCTGTAGTTTGTAGTTACACGCACAAACACACACACACACACACACACAAACATCAGGAATTCACAGTGCTCAGGCGAACATGTACTACGGACAAGTACCAGCCCATCTCAAGGCAGGGTATGGGTTGTTGTTGCAACAGTATGGGATGATCTCCCTATCTGGCTTCTCCTTCCTCAGACACAGCCCATTTGTGCCTGAGTGATACTCAACCCAGCTAAAAGGCAATACTGGGGCTTGAACCCATTGTCCTGGGTTGGTGAGCTAGCATGTGAAATGCTAGTTCCATATTCCCAATAATATGAATGATTTTCAAGCACTCTAAAGCACAGCCCAGTCATTCTAGAGTGATGCTTATGCTGGTAAAAAAGGCACTGCCAGGACTCAAAACCCAGGTCAGAATTTTGTTAAAATTGTTGCCCATCAGTGGCTCCTGACTCTCTGGCTCTGAATGTTAAAAGTTTTAGGAAGTCATTCATTCATCATGTAGTGAACCACTCCAGGAACCTAAGAAATGGCTTGTCTTTCACTAAGCCTGGTATATGTCTACAACACTGATCCAAATACCCAGAAGCAACTCTACAGTTACTTGTATATATGACCATTACATAGTGCCCTGTGCTCATATTAATCAAGATCAGGTGAGGTTTATTTCCTGTCTTGGGGGTCTTTTCAACACACAACTGATTCATTTGTTTTTTCACAGTAGCTGTTTCAATAGACAACAACATTTGAAAAAAGTTTTGATCAAAACATGAATTAGTAGAAAAATACTTATAATAAATATAATAACTTATAATAAAAAAATTCTGCTTATTTTGTACTCTCATTGTCTAATTGATCAGATCCACCTATAGCATAGAAGCACTTTTATTTCTACAATTACAGACTATAGTCCATCTGTCTCTCGACATACTCTGTTAGTCTCTTTTACCCTGGTCTTTATATTAGTGCTATTAGTGGTCAGGCACAGCAGTGTTGCTGGAGTTTTTAAAAGCAATACGGTAGCTATGTGTCAGAGTGCACGGAGATCGAAAACAGTGTTTAAAAACTCTAGCAGCACTGCTGTGACCGATCCACTTGTACCAGTACAAGACGATAATGATAATGAAGTGATCAGTGGGTGTGGATCGTAAATACTGAGTATTTTACTTTAATAAATATTTGTAATTTATTACTTTGTATTTACTTTATTAAGCTACGCTTATCACTTTACTAATATATTTAGGGAATGACAAACTACAAGTATGCAGAACCAGTTTACAGCATGTTTTTATTAACAATTTATTGTTCATAGTTCCCTTCAAATGAGCATTCCAAACTTCACACTCTACTAAATACCTTGCTACCTTTCCAGTTTGTTTGTTTGTTTATTTGGCTTCTTTAACATCGCCATTAGAATCAGCGGCCATTTTAGTGACACAAACAAGGTTAAATCCATACACAAGTTCATCTCAAGACTAGTCATATACACACACAAGTCAATGCCAAAGTAATCAATTAAAGTATTCAGTTAATCTAACATGCTTGTCTTTGGACTGTGGGAGGAAACGGGAGCACCCAGAGTAAACCCACGTAGACACAGGGAGGACATGCAGACTCCACACAGGAAGGACCCAGGCCTCTCCACCCTGGGATTGAACCAAGGACCATCTTGCTGCGAGGCAGCGGTGTTACCCACCGAGTCACCGTGCCTCCCCCTTGCTCTCCAGCCTTTTGGGTTAAACTATATTGGCTTTGGTTGCTATAGGCTACTTATTGTTGCTTGCTAGGTAGTCATATCATATTGGTTGTTACCTTTGAAGAAACACTGCTTACAAAAATTAGGGGATATTTCATTAGGGAATATTTCATTTTGAAGTATCCCCTAATGTTTGTGAGCAGCATATTTTAAGATGTGTTAGAATAAGATCTGATATTTATGTCAAAAAGGCACGAATGTGCACTGATCCATAAGATAAGTAGGCTAAATGGGCGGACATGTCCAGGCAACCACAACATGCACTGACCAGTAGATAGCTAATAAATTTCTGATTTGACTACCCTGACTTTTTCTTTGTCTTGCACATAGTATAATTTGCATATTGTCTCTGCCTGCGCATGTAGCTGTGTATGCAGAGCGACATTGTGCAAATGTACAAATGATCACAATAAAATATCTCTTGAACTGAATAACTGGAATCTTAAAAAAATATGGTTTCAAATTCCTCTGCACTGCCTCTGTGTTAATAAAATGGATGCTTGTTATCATTATGTAAAAAAAGAGAACTTATCTATACTTAAGTCCATTGTCAACTTTATTAAATATACCAGTTTAACTGCTTGTTATAGTAAATATCTAATTATCCAGTCACAAGGCATCAATTCAGTACATTTAGGCATGCAGACATGGTCAAGATTGCCTTCTGAAGTTGAAACTGAGCATCAGAACTGGGAAGAATGGGATTTAAATAACTCACGATGGATTAAAATGATTCCATGAATGTGGAATGGTTGTTGGTGCTAGACAGGCTGGTCTGAGTATTTCAGAAGTAAAAGTAGTTCCTAGATTTACAGAGATTTTCAAAAACAGCCAACTCTAGGGTTTCCAGAAAATGGTCTAAAAAAGTTATAATATCCAGTGAGTTTTTAGCGTGAGTTCTCTGGGTGAAAATGCCTTGTCGATCCCAAAGGTCAGAGGAGAATGACCAGACTGGTTTGAGTTGATAGAAAGGTAAGAATAACTCAAATAACTATTCGTTTTAACTGATGTGTGCAGAAGAGCATCTCTAAATAAAAAAAAAAACCCCATCAAACTCTGAAGCAAATGTACTACTGCAGCAGAAGTCCAAACCACCTCTGTCAGCTAGAAACAGGAAATTGAGGCTATAATTTGCACAGGCTCACCTAACAGTAGAAGACAATAGAAGATTTGCCTAATGAATCTCAACTTCTGCTGCGATATTCCGATGGTACAGTCAGAATTTAGCATAGCCAAAAGGTCCAGGTTGTTGTTGGTGCAAGCCATATTTTGTTGGCACACAGTGGACCCATTAATGCCTGCCCAAGTAATGTTGGTCACCATGTCCATCCACACACTGTACCCAATTTCAGATGGCTACTTCTAGCAGGATAACACATCATCTCACAAAACTTCAAAACTGGTTTCTTGAACTTGACAATGACTTGACACTGTGCTCAAACGACCTCCACAGTCACCAAATCCCATTCCAATAGAGCCTTTTTGATATATGGTGGATTGAAAACATGGATATGTAGCCAAGGAATCGGCAGCAACAGTGTGAGGCTTTGTCAATATGGACCAAAATCTCAGAGGAATGTTTCCAGCACCTTCGATAAATTTATGGAACAAAGAATTAAGACAGTTCTGAAGGCAAAAGGAGGTCCAACATAGTACTAGCAAGTGAAACTAATAAAGTGACTAGTGAGTGTAACTATAGACTAATGGAATAATAAATAAAACAGCAATCAGATGTTAAATCATTTGGCCCAGTGTCCCATAACCATTGTGTTGCTGAGCTCATCTGACCTGGGTGAGAGATTGTTTAATTTGATGCTTGGTTTACCACTAAACAATGATCTGTGTGTTGTGATGCTTTTGTGCCAGTGTGTACACTTATATTGTTAGGTTGACAATATAGTTGACTCGATTTGTTTATACAATAGGGTCAAAAGTCTGAGACTGCCAGTGAAAATCCTTGGATTTACAATAATATTTTCATTACACTGTATATAGTATAATCAGCATAGCAATTTAAATGAATAGTTCTATGAAAAACACACATTTCCAAATGTTTTAGTATTTGGTATGGCCCCCACTTGCTGTAGTGACAGCGTGCGCTCAAGCTGGCACGAACAAACGGAAGTCTGTAATATCTGATGATTCAGTTGATCCCAGCATGATATCGCAATGTTCCAAAGAAGATCTTGTGATGATGCTGAATAGATGGTCTAGGGTTCAAATCCCACCTCTGCCAATCTGCCACAGTTAGGTCCTTAAACAAGGCCCTTAACCCAGCAGTGCTTGAATTGTAAGACTGTATCAGATGTAAGGCAAAGTGGTGTCTGCTAAATGCCATAAATGGAAATGTCTAAAGGACAGTCCATAACAGTCAGAAATCATTGGTCTTCGTTGGTCTTCAAGTAATTGCTTTGATGTGTGTTTGGGTCAATTGCGATGAAAACACCGCATTAAATTTGAGAAAAATACAAAGTAGAATCATGTTCACAAGTGGCCTTAGACAAGCTTTTGATGTAGGTGGAGAAGGCCTGGAACTCCACAGACACTAGTTCTGTCTGAGGGAGGGAAGGTCGGATGGGGATTCGTTTCTGACATTTCTCGCATACTGGTTTTCTCAGTCCGAGCATGTGGGCAGAGCTGTCACAGAAGTGGTTGCTAAACACAGTTGCTAGGTCCTCTAATTGTAACATATTTTTCCACAGACCTGCTGCTTATTTCTATAGTGGGATATGGCAACCTTGGAATTAAATGCATCCACAAAATGGCTGCCAAACACATTTTTGGAAACACTGAAACACAATATATGTTAAGATTAAGTAAGATCATGAGTTTGAATAATTTACTTAATTTCATCCTTCTGTGAAATTATTGGCTGACTACAATGTAGAAATCCCCAAAGGATTTCCAGTATCTGATTATCCTGTTAGGTGCATTTAGACACTTTGATCATATTACTAGCATTTTATGTGCATATAAAGTCTCCGTTTAAGTCTTCTGCCTACCATGAAGTATGCGGAGGCTGCAGTATACAGGCACTCACTGGTGTATGGTCCATCTCAATTTGCCAGCATACGACAAGGAATGCCATCAAGGGAAACTGGGAATGTCCAATCTGAGAAGTAATGAGGGGGGACTAGTCCCACAAAATAAAAAAAAAACCAAAATGCGTCATTTAAAAAACAACCAAGAAAACAGTACACGAAGTAGTGATCAATTAGAATTATGAAACCTGACCTGAATTTTTCATGGATTTTCAGAAGCAGGACTGGCTGGCAGGATACAGGGCAGCGGAGATGCTGAGGGAAGAATGCCTGGAATGTCCAGTCCTGTTTACAGCCTGGGTTGTTTCACACCTGCAGGTCAGGGGGCTATCACCAGGCTGCCCCTCCACAGCTAAACTCCCCCAAGCCCCCCCCTCATTACACCAGGGTCAAGCTCAGAGGTGACCTAATTAAAAGCTCATTACATCACAGACAATCTCCATTAGCACGCCAGATCGCGCTGTTAATCCATTAGAGCTTCAGAGGCCCCAGTCTGAGCTTTACATTCCAGCGGTCCCACACACACTCGCTATCTTAGGAACAGATTTATACACACATTACCGACACCCCCACATTACCCATCACCTGTCTGACAATTCAAAGGGTCCTTCAGTACATGTACACACACCACGCATGCATGCACACCCATTACCTACCAGTCAGTGCTCAGGTTGGCTGCTTTAGCTAAACACAGGGCCTGCAAGAGGCTCGGGGCTTTAAAAAGGGAAAGAGAACAATCTACCCCCTTGCCTGAATTTCGTGCTAACAACATGCTACTCGAATCACACTCAGCTCATACACATTGAGCTGTGAGCAGTGTTCAGTCAGGATTGTAAAACTACCATCTGTGTTGCTATTATAAAATACACAGCCATGACAGTAAACGCAAATGTACAACATGCTGATCGTGTAGGTTACGAGACTCTGACATCAACCATCTGACGAGCCACAGACGGTCGTAATTCATCGCGTCCAGGAATGCACTGTTGCAAATGTAGGGTTACGGTTCACTAATGCAGATGCTATTGAAGGCTGTCAAGAGGTGAAATATCACCGTTATCCTATCTGGAAAACAGTTACACACCAACCCACACAAGCTGCAGTTTGGTTACTGATATGCAAACACAGACACGAGCAAGCATGGGAGATAATTGTAAAACCAGGGAGGATGTTCCTAGAATAAACTGGACTATTTAAATGAATTGTATTTCCTATTAGGTGAGCCAACACACAAATCTTCCGTGTCAGCTGAGCTGGAGATGGTTCCACACATTAGGTCTCTTTAAAGACTTCTGCAGAGAAACAGTGGCAGGTGCCTCAAGGTCCTCTATGAATGAGCAGGCCACTGTGACTGTTTGGATGGCTGGACTCTCTAGAAGCAAGCTCAAACCGTGTTTGTTCTTCTATTTCTAGCTACACCGGCAAAAGTCTGCATTTAGGTCCAAAACAAATTAGTTTCCCTGCTGAGAGTGCAGAAAAACAACAAAGCTGTATATCTTACTGCAGCTTTAATATGAGTTACACTCTTAAAACTGCAGTCCCTAATAGTGGAGTGTGTTTTCTTAGTGCTACTCTGAATTAAGGCATTGCTCAAGAAGAGAAGCAGAAGAAAAAAAATAATGAATCTTTACTCAATCAGGATATGTAATGCTAAGCAGAGGTTAGCTGTGGCCCGGGTCTGTCCTGTTGAAGCAATTGAGGTTTTGTTACAGTGGAGAGCCATGCACCTGCACGTTGAAAGCATGTGTATTTATCTCCTGGCTGGGGACTTGGCCATACAGAGCAACTCTCCCATCTCTTTGAACTTGTTTCCCCTGGTGGCTTCCTGGTCATACAGCGCTCAGTGCTTTGTAAGTGACTCCATTGTTGGGGCTAGATTGACTAGAAAAAGGGGTTGACCCAGAGAAGAAAGGCATAGTAAAACAAGGAAAAGAGAGAGAGGCCTGAGTTACGTAGGACTGGATCAAAGTGCTTCATGATGATCTGTGTGCATTGTCCGTCAGGCCAGCCTGACATCTCCTGAGGCTGGCCCAAATGTCGGCCACATTCAGCAAAAGAAACATATAAGGTATTGTGGAACAATATACTCAACTCTCCACTTTGTGACCTACTCCATAAAATGGACAGGTGGCCCAGCTACAGACCACCTGTCAGATTTGCCCAACTCT
>JAUZST010013154.1:0-11148 GCA_034779995.1 Parotocinclus haroldoi
TTTGTGTGTGTGTGTGTTTGTGTGTGTGTGTGTTTGTGTGTGTGTGTGTTTGTGTGTGTGTGTGTTTGTGTGTTTGTGTGTTTGTGTGTTTGTGTGTGTGTGTGTGTGTGTGTGTGTGTTCATTATACCATGGGGCAAGCTTTTTATCCCTTTTTAATTTAGTTTTAACTGGGGCTACATTATCTAAGGTTATACGGAGTATGGAATCTAAATGTTGAGTTGCCTGTTTTAACTCTTTAGGCTCTGACGGTAAATTAGTTGGTAGTTCCGATAAACTGTTAATGAAAGCTGCTGCAGTTGCAGACGTAATCGTGTGTTTAGATTTGAAACGATGTACGAGGTCTTGGTTAAACAGAGTGCACTAAGACAGTTGTCTGTGATTATTACATTTACAATTACACTTTTATGTGCAAGTGATCTAATGTTTAGAATCCCTAGCCTTAATTTACTAATACTATTGCTATCATGGGGTTTACTTAGATTTATATCGATTAAATTATTATTACATACTTTTTTCTTACAACTGCGAGGGTAAACAGACACAGTCTCAATGGCGTGGGGCCTATTAACTTGAGTAAATGTATTTATAAAGTAAACACCACTGACCTGATCTGTGGAGTTTGATGAAGACAGACGCCAGGCGATGATTATGGGAATTCATTACTTTATTCATTTATTATCTTCCGCTTAATCCACATTGGGTCGCAGGCCAGTTGGTGCCCACCTGGTGCTGAAAGGACAACAACAACCCTACATGGGATGCCAATCCATCGTAGGGCGCACAAACACACAGTCATGCATGCAGTCGACTGTAGGGCAACTTTAAAAACATAAATTAGTCTCTTTGTACTGTGGGAGGAAACCAAAGTACCCATAGTAAACCCATGCAGACACGAAGAGGACATGCAAACTTCTCACAGAAAGGTCCCAGTTCGCCCCACCCTGGGATTGAACCCGGGACCTTCTTCCTGTGAGGCAGTGGTGCTACCCACCGAGCCACCATGCTGCCAATAAATAAATTGAAAGAATAAAATAAAATCAAGGTTTTTAAGGCTGCCACAACAATGAAAATAAGAAGAATTTTGCAACACTTTGTGTGTTCAGTTTTATTTAGGCATGTAGCTGTTTCACTTTCTTATTGCTGTTATTTTGTGTTCATTTACTTAGCAAGTTATAAAATGGGAATTGGCTTTAGTTGTTATACTAAAATGGATTAGCTTAAAGTTAGAGGATGTTGAATAATTCTTACTGGGACAACTACGAGAATTTCATGATATGACGTATGTATGTGCAAATTGCAGATAAGAGCATTGTGATTTTTATTTTCAGTGGCATGTGAAAAGAACCCATGCAATATAATTTGATGATTGATTATGTTATAGCACGTTAGCCTAATTCTCTCAGGGCTTTACAGAGTTGCCTCACATTGCCTTTGATGAACACCAAGGCAATGGTTTTGTGTGAAATTTGGAGGATGTAAATATGAGGGCTCAATGTATAAATAAACCGGTAATCCAAGTGACTCTTGTAATTCAAAGTAACAATTGTTTATTATTTCTAGGGCACATTTTCTTATTCGTATTTTTTGATTATTTATGACTTGTTCATTTGTGCTTTCTTCTTGAGAAAGCCATTTATGACGCATGGAACTTTTTCATGTGACGACAATGTGTACATTGAGTAGACACTCATCTTTGTAATTTACACAGAGGTCCCTTATCGTCTGTAAATCAGTTATAAACAAATGTCCTGTGGTAAAATAACTGTAGGGACATGCCTGGAAAACTTGCTCATACTGCTGTTAGTCCAGTTTTCCTAAACAACCCGCCTGAACTTATTGTACAGTAATTTAATTACCAAAGAAAAGAGTAATGCGAGTACAACTCTTTTATGTCTGTTCTATTTTGCTTCATATGTCTAACAACATGACTGTTCATGCATGTTTGAAGTCAGCAAAAACCTAGCAAAATTTTCTCAATTTGTAAAAAATATTTTTGTCGTTTTTACCAGTCCAGTATACTCTCAGCTTGTGATGGGGTGGTTAAGACTGTACTACCATGGGTGATCTGGGCACTCCTGGCTACTTGGACAAGGCCTACAACTGCCAGTTGTTAGCTTAGTTGCAGGTCTTTATGGATAAGATCATCAAATGTAAATATAAAACCTTACAAGGATACGTTCTGACAAATCCATTGTAAGTTGATTTTGTCATATCCTGGAGAGTTTAATATATATTGTATATATCTTAGTGTCGCCTAACTTGGACATGCTTAAAAAACATGTAGTAAAGTACAGTTGTAGTTTACAGTAAATCATTGACATAAAGCTTATTTTAGAAGTTTTAAAAGTATTGAATATCTCATGTAATTTATTGAATAGCCTTTTGTTGCAACCCCGGCTTTTCCTTACTACTGAGCGCTCATCACCCCCACTAGATGACACCCTACAGCATTGCAGTTTTATATGTTGCACCTTATTTATAAGTGTATAATTTAATTCAAAATTCAGTGTATGGTTTCTGCTGAATGTGTCTTTGTGTATTATCGGGATTCTCATCGTGATGTCGGACCATGGTAACATGGGCACTACTTGGTTAAGTAGGTTGGTTAATGATGTATAAATCACTCACTGTTCTAACTGGCCAACTTCGGTGGGGACCAAGGGTAGAACAGGTTCTCTACTTTGACATGATAGGTACACAACTATAAAGTTCTATTTCTGTATGCCTGGACTTTTTCTGGAGTTGTCATGGGACATCTGAAATGGTCTTTTGTAGCAGTGACTACTTCCCAATTATTATACCAGAGAGCACAAACTTAATACAATAGACCCAACGATGGAAGCTAAATAAAGCTAACTGGTAGATGTTGCAGACCCACTGTTTGATGGTTTATGTTGTGCATTTCAGATTGTAGTATATAAAACATGTGGTACCAAAGTCTGCATATGGCAACCGTGTATAGTATTCATCTTGGAACATTCCTCTACAGTTTATTGACACTGAAAAATAATTCTGCAGTTTTTAGGACAGATATTTATGGCAGGCCTGCACAATTTTCATAGAAGACATTTAAAATTATTTACCTTCCAGCACTCAAGAGATTCTGTTTTGTTTTGTAGCAGGTGATGGTATAAAAAACAAATTGAGCCGCAAGGCGGCGGTACTTATTTTCTGTAACACTTTAACAAGGCCTTTGTTTCTTATTTACGAAATATTGCATGACAGCTGTATACATGGTACAATCTGGTTCCAATTCAGTGACTGCTTTTCAATTTTCAATGGGACTTGATTGTGTATGGTTCTGTAGGACACCTATCAACACTCTGACTTACCATGTTCAGTTTGTTTTCAGTGTTTGATTTTTCGAAGGATCTGATCATATGGTGTTGCCATTTCTGTTTGCCTCAGCAGATGCCTAACAGCCAGGTGGCCATGTCTGTGTATGTGTTCCTGGAAGCCTTTGTTAAACTTGAAAAAAGGCTACGTGAGGGGTTAGAAGGGCCAGCAGCCTTGCGAGGTCAACTACCAATTCAGGAGCTTCGCAACAAAATGGACAAATTCATTAAAGCCCTTGCAAGCATGGACATCCAGGTTAGAATGCCATCGGCAATGATGCAGTATTCAGAAACTAAATAGAATCTGAGTAACCACCTAAAATAGACAGTGAGGTAGAGTGGAACCTTCGAAATTCGAGCCTTATTGTTTCCAGAAGGCCATTTAAACTCTGGTCTGTTTGAAGCCAGAATTAAATTTTCCCATTAAAAGTAACATAAATAAGATGAATCCATTCCTGACTCCCAAATGATTATTTTTTTAATGCTTATATTCGTATGTATATAATGGATAAAAGTGTGAGTAAAGCAAAGGAATGTAATAGAAATGCATATTATAATATTAAAAACATTAAAATATGTAGTGAAACTCTGTAGTCACTAAGCTGAATGCAGTTATGGCATGTCTTATCACAGCGACTCCCGTGGAATGATTGAGGGGGCGTCTCCCACCCGTAGATAGTTATATTTTAATGTATGTCTGCATTTATTTATTTTTATGTATGTGTGTATGTATGTTTTTATATATATTTATATATATATATAAACATACAGAGAGACAGGTTCTACCAAATTTTATGCATTTACTATAATTATAAGTAGATAGATGGATATCTCTCGCGCTCTCTATATATAAATTCATAAATTTTTATTTATATTTTTATATATATATATATATATATATATATATATATAGCATATTATAATTTTATAAAATTTATGTTTGCATATATGTTTGTGTGTGTGTGTGTGTGTGTATATATATATATGTGCAAACATAAACTGAATATAATTATAATATGCAATTTTATATGTTTATTATTTATATTATAAATACAAATTTATGAATTTAAATATAGAGACAGCGAGAGATATCTGGCTATCTAGCTATCTATCTATCTATCTATCGATCTATCTATTTATAATTATAGTAAATGCATAAAATTTGGTAGAACCTGTCTCTCTTCTCAGATGCACCGCTGGTTTATGAGCTGTTTCCTCTGATGTTACAGTAAAAAGCTAGTACCACAAAAGCTTAACAGTGTTTCTTTACTTTTTTGAGTAATCAGCATTTTATTTTGTTTGATTTTATTTTCAGGCGCCCCATCTTTATAACACATGGACGGATTTTAAGAACAAGGCCTTTACCCGATCAGGACCAGGCATCACCAAAGCGTAAGCATATATGTTTACGGTTTGTCTAATCAGTTGTCCTTACTGCAGATTATACATTTTCCACAGTTACTGCTTATTTTTGCTACATCCCTAAAAATATGCTTTGCTATGAACCTTAGTGTGTGATATATCCTTTGTGTTGCACAGGTTGGCACCTTCCTGTCAAAATATGAAGACTCAGTTATGTGCGTTGTACCGGCAGTGTTTTGCAGCCGAGTGTATGGGCAATAGCCAGCGTCTCGCCCCTACACTTCAGGAGCGAGTGCTGAGCATGGTGCAGTATGTCTCAGTTTGATTCTCTTGCACAATCATTCAGATATAACTGTTAAAGTAAAACTGTTTACTTATGTATGGAACTTTATGTCAGCATCTTTTCCTGTTCCAGAGAAAAACTGATTGATTGGAAGGACTTTCTGTTGGTGAAGAGCAAGAGAAATACAACCATGGTCTCATATCCTTTATTCTCCTATACTTAAACAGACATAACTGGTATTTGTAGATAATGAGTAATCCTTTAAACATTCAATAATATTTTTGCAATGATTATATGCAAAAGATTTAGCCTAGAACTGAAATTTCAGCAAAACCTAAAATACAGTGTAAAACTGTCTAAATAAACTACTTATAGGCAACACAAACTGAACCTGATCTGCATTTAAAAATATAAAAAGAAAAAAATTGTGTATTGTCTCAGTGAAAACTTTGCTATGTTCTGTGTTGAATTACGTTTTCTTGTGTTTAAAAATATAGGAGCTTTTCCCCAATTGTTTTCTTTCCAGTGTTGGGGAAAATTATCTCCAAAACAAGTTGAGTGACCAAGTCTGTTTGTGCCCTATTTAAAATGAATAAGCTAACAAATAAGGAGAATTTCATATTTTTTTTAAATATATGTATGCCAGGTAATATGAATAAAGCTACATACTGTGATCTACCTAAATCTGTAAAGTTGGATTACACAGTTACTTTTCGTAATGATGGGTCTGTCCATTCAGCACCTTCTACTTGAATGTATTTACTTTAACTACAGTTTCACTTACCTGGATGAATTTCCAGGTCTTGTGCACTTCATTTATGTGGATCGTACTGCAGGACAGATGATTTCCCCATCACTCGGCTTAACTGACAGCACTGCCTCCGAGCTTGGCAAAGGCCCCCTGGCTCACTTCATTAAAACCAAGGTTTGTAAGATTCCTGCATGCGTGTTCCTTTGTTAAAATACAGGTATACAGGTAAACAACCTTGTAGCTGCGTTTCATTTGGACATATAGAATTTGCTTTAGACTGAACCCCATGCACTGTCACAGTCTGCTGTACTGTCATTTCATAGGTGTGGAATCTTGTGGCAACAACAAGGAGGTATTTGCAGAAAGGCTATACGACTTTGACTTTTCGAGATGGAGACTACTATTTCTGCTACTTTCTGTGGTTTGAGAATGAGACGGTATGTCTAGCCATTGTCATATGCAGTGTTGTGTGGATTGACCTACACATCATAATGCTTTCACTCAGGTTTTAAAAGTAAGTAGAGAGAAATCATATAAGCTACTAAGACAAAAATATTGTAATGGGTTTTATATATCGAGGAAAGTGATCAAACATTAAATATACTCTTATAGGATTAGCGGTTAATATAAAGTTGAAATTAGTCAGGTGTTATCAATTAATGGGAAGACGATCAAGCATGAGTGGGCATGCCGTGGTTTGTGGGTGCTTGTGGAAAATGCAGTGTTAGCTGCTGTTCTTTTAAAGAGGGTAAGCTCATTGTCAGCTTACAGCATAAAATTTGACAATTTATTTAGACGTAAATTCTGTCCTGCGTCTTTCACAGGACTTGACCAGCAGAGCTAGGCCACTTAGACAATCTTGGCCCATTGTGTTGCAGGTGTAAGACATAGACTTCAGCCTTTTTAAACAGGAAAAAATACTTTCTATACCTGCAGATGTAGCTTCAATTGTTGGCGCTGATGATAAGTTTGTACAGCGGAAACACTGCACTGCCCAACAACAAACTAACAAAACTATATTAAACTCGAACACGGAAATGTTAATCATGTTAAACAAAACAAAAAAAAATTCAATACTATGAGTGTGTGTTCTTAACCGTGTAAGCAATGAACAATGTAAATGGTTCTGACATTTCACCAAGCAAATACAAAGAAATGGATTGCAGTTTGTCTATCGACTTCACCTGCAAAATACACAATGGGACTGAGATCTCAATGATTAGGTGACTATGTATATCTCAAAATAACTGTCAACCAAAACGGGATTAAATATTTCGACTGATCCTCTAATCACAATGTGTAAGCTCAGTACCCAGGCCACAAAGGAACCCACAGTAATTTCTTGGTAACTAAAGACCTCTCTTACATTGGCTAATGCCAGTGTTAATGAGGCCACAATGAGCAGAACACTAAACAACGGTGGTGTGCATGGTAGCATTACAAGGTTAAAACCTGTGCGCCCCTGATATGAATATTGCTGCCAAACACATAAACATTTTAGGGACAAATGGAGATGTCTGGAGCAAGAAAACCACTGTGTTCACTTTATCCTGACTGTGAAATATGGCGGTCTTAGTAACATGTTTTATTTTTAATTATTTTGCTTTATTTATTTTTTATTCTGGACCATGACACCATGGAATAATGAATTCTGAATTCCAGCAGCAAGGAAATTATTAAGATATCGGTTTGTGAACTGAATCACAAGAGAATGGGGGTAATGCAGCAAGAAAACATCCATACGCACACCAGTTGTTTCATAAAAAGAGTTAAAGACGACGAAATTAGTGTTTTGGAGAGGCCAAGTCAAAGTCATGACCTTAATCCGATGGAAATGTGGAAGTTGATGTGAAGAAAGCTGCAGAAACTGATGCAGTTATGGAAATGATTAGCTGCAGTTATTGCTGCACAAGGCAGTCTTACTAAATAATGTAAGCAAATATTTGCACTTTTGCCAACAGATATGAGATTATTGTGTATTGTAATATAATAGGTCTTGTTTGTTAAATCTATTTTTAATCATTTGTAAATGTATCTACTTTAAGGACTTTTGTGATACACTAGTGATGTATTTATTTTGCAAACATAAAACATTTTAAAGTGTTACATTTTAAAGCACCACTGTACTTGTACTCAGTGTCTCTCAATAGAGCAGTATAGAGGCCGATGATTGCAAAATAGCAAATGAAAAGCACATGCGTTTATAAACGGATTAGGATTTCTCATGGAGGCCATTTATGACTCACTTTTTGCCTTTGGCAGGGTTACAAACTGGAGGTGGTGGATATCCCTAACCTTCCTGATGATATGGGTCCTATTGGAATGCTTGCCTGGGATTATTACAGGTAATGTATATTCATAAACCTGTTATTATACATGAATGGCACAGTACAGCAGTCCTAAACTGGATTAAGTAGTTCTATGTTTTAAAGGTAACCTGCTCTTCTTCAGGTAACATCGTTCACAGATTCAATTAAATGTATTTGACATGTTTTGCTCAAAATATCACAGATTGGGCATCGTGGAACCCTTGGAACTTTTTTTTCCATGCCAAAACTGCCTTGGAGTGCTTGTTTGTGACTTCTGAAAAAACTGACAGGAAATGCGTTATCTGGTCAAATGCATTATTTCTGCCTGTATGCGAATGATGCTTAGCATCATGTTCCTTAATGACGTCAGGGAAAAATTCAGTGATTTAGGTTTCGTAACATTCTGGAGGTATTTTAATTACACAGAAATAGGTCCTTCGGTTGAGGCGACAGTATATTTGAACCACATTGCCTACATTAAGTGGCTGGGGTTAGGGTCATTCCTGTCTCTGTATTCCAAGATGACAATTCTTGTCTCCACAAGGCTGAAAATGTGACAGACAGGCGCGATAAACATTCATTTACTAGCCATCTGGACATGTGAATCCTCTTGAAAAACTCCCTGGCAAAACTGTGCAATTATTTGATGAAGGAGTGGCTGAACATTGATGTCGCCTGCATCCAGAAACTTGTCCAGCTGATATTACTTGTGGAGATATTACATACTATTAGGTACAGTTCAGTCACAGGTTCCTATTTTTTTTTCCTTCAGCTTAACTGGCTGACCGTTTTGGATGCAGTGTTAAAAAGCAGCAAAGTTGTTCATTCAGTAACTTTAACAAATGAATATAACATACTATGTCTTTGTTCCATCGTTTCTTTCACAGGAAACTGCTGCGTTTCTACAGTAAGAATCACCAGAACGAGGTGGTTAAGTGTTATGAGCTGCTGACCGTGCACCTAGGTGTTATCCCCCCCGAGTACATCCTGCAGCACTGTAGCCAGCTGGCTCGCAAACTGTGGGAGCCATCACGCATTCCTCTCTTATGAACAGTAAAAAACGAGTAAAAACTCTTGAGTGCCTACTGCATGATCAACACTGTCCACCTGAGTTTTTGGTGAGACAATTGCTAAGTGTTTTTATTCGACAGTTACTGAAATGCTCTGCACTGATCCATTTAGTGGTGCTAATGGTAGTAATGAAGCATGTTCTTTAGCGTCCATAAGACAAACGTTAATGTTTTCACATTTTTATCTGCAGTAACATTGGTTGTTTATCTTTTGCTTTAAGGAAAATCTAGTTAAGGAAATCTGTTAGTGAAACAATGCTCACAATGTGTAGTTCTTCTGTTTTTATTTTAAAAAGTTGCACAAGAACATATGTATATAGCTGGTATTCAGTGAATTAGTATTCATTCATATTAACGTTAAGGTGTTCCTGGCTACATATTCAAACCATATTTGAACCTGACTTATTTAAATCCAAGTTGGATTTTCCATCTGACTTTGCACATCAGGTATGTCTCCTTCAAAGTATTCCGGAGTCTCAGAATGTCTTTGTTACTCGGATTAATGAAACCGATCAGGTTATATAAATATATGCAGCCCTGACTGCATATGTGACTGATACTCTTGAATTGTCGATGTTATTTAAAACAGTGCCATGAAATCCTTTTCTGTTGGCTAAAGAGTCACTGTTGTTTAAATAAACTGATCTCTGGAGTTTGTAACACATGCGTGCACTATGTGCCCTTTGATTTGCGTGATGAACGGTCCTGATAAAACAGCACTAAACCAAATTAAACACCATCAAAATTCATGTAAATATTCCCATGAGGATCCAATACAGGATCCCCCTAAAATATGCTTTTTCTTCATTACTTTGGATTAGTTACATTTACTGTTGTTCAATATTTCCATTGAAACCAGACCTCTCACTCATTTTTGGAGTTTCTCATAACATCAGTGTGCAGTTCTGAGCATATTCAAGGCACAAACCGGTTAAACCTTGGATAATCATAATGCACCTGTAACATCATGCACTACTCCAGCCGTAACCAGTTCCCGCAGGAAACTTCCCTCAGCACTGACATCATGCACTACTTGTGCTGTCATGTGGTCCATGCGTACACTCTCGTAATAGTGCAGGCGTGCACCAGGATGACCCAGGTCATAACCGAATCCTGCCAGATTTACTTCATCACACAGCTGCAGCGCCAGCACCACGCCACTGATGCCCAAAGTAGGTATCGTCTACCAAAAAGTGTAAAATAAAATGAATAACCCAATAACCAGAGCTTGGAAATGTTTGTGTTTTTGTTTCAGGTTAGGTAACTGAACACAATTGCAAGAAAATTATATTCTGGTGAGGAAGATGCTAGTAATTTCACTGTGAAGTTGAATTGCAATGAGCAGCAATAAGTCTGTAGGTATGAAGAGTTTCTTACCTCTCTCTTTTTTGTGTAAGTTTGCAGCACATGCCATGTTCTGTTAAGTACTGCAGTGTTCAAGATCCGAAAATTTCCTGGCTCAAGCGGAATCTCATTTACCACATCCCGCCAAAACCACAATTTAGACCACCAGCTCTAGAGGGAGACAGAGAGGATTTCTTTTTTTCAGTTACTCTATACTGTATATTATAGGTTACCTAAAGACTGGAATAAAACAGTAAGGCATACAGATACTCACCAATGGTTTCTTTGTCACAATAGAGGAAAGCCACTCCAAGTCCAACTTTTTAAATACAACTAATGCTAATATATCTGTGTTTTGGTATTCCTCTGCCAGGTAGGGAGCTCCTTCAGGATACATCAGCCGAATAGTGGTTTTTGAGCCTGCGTCAATCTCAAATCCTAGCACTGGTGCATTGTTCATTCTATAAGGGATGAAATGGCAAATATTGCACTAAGTACTGTGTGGTCATCAATTTAGTGATTAGAAATATAATTTATATAAATTTATGTTTTTTATATGTTTATATATATTACATTGTGTGTGTGTGTGTGTGTGTGTGTGTGTGTGTGTGTGTGTGTGTATATATATATCTCTATATATATATCTATATGTATGTATTTATATGTATGTATGTGTATATATATATATATATA
>JAUZST010013155.1:0-11148 GCA_034779995.1 Parotocinclus haroldoi
GGAACCAAGACTCAACAGGGGACCCGTCCTCCATGGGCGGCCTAGATGTTAAATAGACAAATACTAACTGTATATTAAATTATAGGAAAATTTGTTTAAAAGAAATAACAAATTACTACAATTTAAATTAGTAGTAGAAAATAATAATAATAATAATAATAATCATTTAAATTATAAAACAAAATTGATTATATAATGAGTCATTAGAGGTCCTTGAAGGCACATCGTCTCCTAATGTCCAACCGATGGTGGGATCTGCCTCCGCTGTTGGAGACCATCAGAGCGACGTTGCGAGATGCGAGCGAGATGTTTTGGATCCATCAGTATATTAAGTGTTCATAATGGTTCACACCCCCGTGAGCCAAAACAATCAAATTACTCGGTCTGTACCAATGTTTATTTAGGTCTTACACATCACATTTACATCCTACATGAATGCTTGGGCTCAGGGTTTCCCAGCAGGACATTTTCCAGAGCATCAAGCTGTCTTCTTCTCACAGTGCATCCTGGTTGCATCACTTCCCCAGATAAGCTGTATATGGACCTCATAGGACCAGGTGACCTTCCATTGCATTACGGTCCAGTTCTGACTTTCACATTTACTCTGGGTCTTTGTTTCCTCCCTCATTTCAAAGACACACATTAGGTTACCTGGTCACTATAAATTGGCCTAGTATGACGGTGTCTGTCTAGTATCTGTGCTGCCCTGCTCCGGCAACAGGCCGTCCGATTGTTTAAAATAGGATTGTAATTGTAAAAGATAGAATTTCGTGACTCTGATATATTCCGGTCACTATACAATAGATTCCCCTATCTTATATTAATCGCTATTTTAGGTGCATATACTGTATGTGCACTGGGTATGCTAGTACCCTCTGCAACAGTTTATCAACTTTTTTATCTTTTTATTTTATCTCTTTTATTATCATCTTTTTTGTGCCTTGTACAATGCAGATTAGCTACTGAATCAATCTCTCTCTCTCTCTATTAATGATGATGCAACATTAAATAACCAGACAGGCTGACATATGCATTCCTTCTTTAGCCTCTTAAGATGGTGGACAGGGCGAGACACGTCGGTCTGCAGCATGGCATTCTGCACTACGTTTTGTAATGCATTTCTCCTGTAAATCTGTTCAACATGGGTGTGCACTACAACAGTGCTGCTGTCCATTCGCTATCATTCAGAGCCCTAGGCACCAACATCTGATTTGTGGCTTGTCCCTCCTCTAAATGCTGTCAATAGACTGGCACTACTGCTGACCAGTCGCACCCCACAAGTGCCCAGTATGCGATTTGGTACAGGGATTTCATATACACAGACAAACATGTCGACCCGGTCATCTGGAAATAACATTTTGTAACCATAACGTTTTTAAGTTGTAGTATTACTTGTAGCTGTGACCCTGTGGATTAATATAATAGAATGTATTGTCTATGTAGTTTTTTTTTAGGTTGCCTATAAAGTTTACTGACCTGCTTGAATCGGTTTATCAAGGTCAGATTAGTTGTTTTAATCTTCCATATTTCCATCCATCATGTCCATTATTTGGCACATACTTTGCTTTCCAGATTAATTTACAGAACAGTGGATTGATGTGAGTACTTGAATAAACTCTAAGGATGTATTAACTGTTGAACTGGAGACTTGTGATACCCAGGGATTATAAACAATTCCTCACTTGAAATTTATGTGCTCGTATGATCAATAATAAGAGCGTAAAGGTACAGTTAAGAGAAAGTAAACGCAATTACAGAGAAAATAAGAGAGACAATGTTTTTGTCGGAATCGGTAACACAGACATTGAGCCTTATATCTGGTATAAGGATTTTTAAAAACATTATATGTATATATGTTTGTGTGAAAGCGTATTTGTCGGTTCACACCTCACATCACCCTCCATGCAGGATGAATTGCTCTCAAAAAGGTAAGTGATGATCTTTCAGTAGTAGTGTCTCTCCCCCGATGGATGGTCTTTCCCTAAAGATAAATAATTTGGAGGCATCATGTCTGATGTTCCTTTTGTGCATTTTGGAAGGAATGCTTGAGTGTACAACCGCTCCTTACCATTGGTGTGCTTAGACTCTGGCTATGGGGCTGTAGCCCTGGGTTTTTTGATTAGTATTTGGGTTTTTTAAATAACAAATTCACTTTATGAGGCAAACTTTAAGCAAAACCTGTAAAAAAGATGTTCGATTAGGACCCAGATGCTGGAGAAATATTGGTCTTGACCACTAGTAGTGCTGAGATTGGACACCAGTTTATTGGCAGGAATAAAAATAATACTGACCGTATGAGAACTGTATATTGCACAGAGTGCCCAGTGTGTGATTTGGTCCAGGGATTGACACAGACGAACATTGTAAAAGAGTGCCACTGGAACAGGAGGTTGGATCACTCTGATGAAGTACCATGTGAAAAACTACAGGAAACACACAGTAGAAATGGGTTAAAGCGAAAACGATTTTCAAAGGTTGAGTCTGTTTTTCTTGATCTCCCTAATCAAGACTAAATCAGATTTGTGCTGTAGCGAACTAAACACTCCTTTGACGTTCTTTTTTTAAATGATTAGATTCTTAATTAACTTAGAAATTCATTCCGAAATATAATTCCAGTTTTCACTTTCTAAATATTTTCAACTCAAGAAATGTCCTCGTAATTATATGCCAGTTTGCTTTAAATATAAATTAAATATTTTCTATGAAAGTTCTAGTTTTTTAGATTAATCAAGTCAAAGAGCACTTTTTGCAATGGTACATTGTCTCAAAGCAGCTTTATGATGTAATATTACCTTAAACGGCCAATCGCAAATTGAGCGAACCTGGGGTGACAGTGGCAAGGAAAAACTCGAATATAGAAGAAAAGTCTCAGTCTTGGGAGGATCAAAACTCAAAAAGGGACCCATCCTCCTTGGGTGGGAGATGTAGTAATAGTAAAAGTAAGTAAATAATACAAGTCAAGTCAAATAATAACATTTAAATTGCTAACGAAATAGATTTAAGATAACGAGTCCTCAGATGATTTCATCGTCTCCTAATAACTAAATGATGGAGGGAGTTAATGCACTCTGGCGGGACCCGGGAATGGTGGGCCTGGTTATTGTTTATGAAGACTAGTAGAGTGATGCTAAGGTGGAGGAACATGAGCTCTTAGAGCTAATCTTTCGGTTCGTTTCTATGACAGTAGAAGAGGACAGTACACGGGGGATAAACAATTACCATTACTGCCGGCCTTCCAAAGCAGTAGGCTCCAAAATCTGGCATGCTTAAATAGCCTGTAGCACAGCTGCTATCAACTGATATGTGTCTCTAATCTGTCATATCACCTCCACTGATTGAATGTAGCTTTCACAGTAAGACATACCAGCTTGAACTGTGCAACTCGTAAAACAACAATGTCACAGACCAACACACTACAAAACCGTTCCAAAATATGAGCACCGTTTCTGTTACACTCACCAGGACTAGACTGCAAAATGTAACCTCAAACAACCAACTTAAACTATTAAACTGGCTCTGTACCTTTTTCGTCATGGATTTTAGGTGAAAGCAGCATACAATTCAATGAAAAAGTTAACACTGCCCCATACATGGACAAAGTTGGATGACAAAAATATGGAAGATTACGAAAAAACCCAGCACTAATTTGTTTCAGTGAAACCTTTTATTAATTATCAGCTAGGTTACCGTGGTGTCTTCAACTAATTGCATTCTGAAACTCTAAATCAAGTAGGTTTGTCTTGCCCATGCCTCTCAAAATTTTCAGACCATTCTAAAATCAATTTACAATGAGCAGAAGTAATACCACCCAAACATCATGTCTCGTATACAAATCAGAACTAGGTAATTCCAGACACACAAGCTGTCTGCAAAGTGCAGGATCCCTTAATGTTGCCATCTTTCAGACAGACTGTGCAAGCTGCTTTTTCCATGCCAGTGAGCAGCTGTAGCTAGGAGTGTTCTGTTAGCACTCTTAAGCGCTCGCATACATGGCTGCACAGCACAATGGGTCAAATGCATCTTAAAATCTTAGCTGTCCTCGCTTATAGGAAAGTCGATT
The DNA here is from genome assembly GCA_034779995.1 of Parotocinclus haroldoi. Classification (NCBI taxonomy): domain Eukaryota; kingdom Metazoa; phylum Chordata; class Actinopteri; order Siluriformes; family Loricariidae; genus Parotocinclus; species Parotocinclus haroldoi. Next base: position 4,061 of record JAUZST010013155.1, read on the forward strand.
CTTAAAAACACAGACTTGTTTTGCCAGGCTGCATCAAAGATGCCGCCATTTGTATCAGGATCACCCTAAAAAGATTTGTGTGACCTTTGTGTCTTTTTTGCTGCAGTGGACTGGAAAGTATTATTTCTGTAACGTTGGTATTCATGTTTATTTATGTTTGGTGTGCTTGAAAGTAGCATTTTCAGTAGCCTCAGTCTGTTAACGCTGTATATGGTTACCTTTAATGGCATTTACTCAAACATTTTGCTGTCAAAAGGTTTGACCCTAAGGTTTAATGTTTACCCTTTAGTTGTTTATTATATTGTGCCTCTGTTGCATAGTAGAATTTGTAGTGGAAAATATATTACCTTAAAAAACATTAGCAGGGAGAGCATTTTACTTTGGTTCTTTGTCTGTTTGCTTTCATGGTTGAGGTCTTCTAGGACTTATAGAATGGTCAAGGATTTTCTGGTATATTGAATATACTGACATTTTGTTGTCGTAATAGGATGCACATTTTGTCATAAATATAGTAGTATAATAGTACTTGCACTCAAGTATAATAACATGACAGTTTTTACAGTGACTTTCAAAGCACGTTTTATTTTCATAAGATGTTCCTCTCTTTCTGGCTATAGCAAAACTTTGCATTGTTTAACATTCAGGTGTGCTAAACATTCACTTATTCTAAGTATTTCCAAACTGCTGACATTGCTTCTTTACCCGCTAAACATTACATTGCTGTAAACAGGTATCAGGTGCCATGAATCAGAGTAATTCTACGAGTTCAGGTACATGAACGCAGTATCGGACCCGACACTGGTATCAGTGCATCCCCAGTAACAGATAATATGCATTTCTGAGAACACTGACCAGCTGTGTTTTATTATAAAGTGTGTTATTAGTACTGTTTAACTAGAATAAGTGCAGCGCATTCTGAATATAAATCACTTTACTACTATTGGATTGGACATTGGATAATGTTTGAATAACAGTTTTGAAGAATCTGCTGTTGCTGATACACTTTGTCTGTGATCACAGTGTTTAATGAGAGAATATTATGTAGCGTGAAAATAACATTTTAAAATATATATTAAAAAAAATTCTCCCACCCCACTATATAATCTAACAATCCGGCGCAATTGTACTTGTTTTACGTTTTATAAAATGCATATGGTATATTGATTACTTTTTGTACTGAACTGTACTAAATATGTTTATATTTTCAAATAAATAAAACAGTATGTGCAATGTATCTACAGTGTAAATCACTACGGTAATGTCTGGTCAGAATCAGTTTCGGTCCTGTTTCTCAGTTAACAAGGCAGACATTAAATGGAGAAAAACCTGTATTCTTAAACAATTTTTAGGTTGTGATTTGGTCACAGGATCACCCTGAAGGCGCCCTGACGTTATTCACGATAGCACACAAACGTAGGTGTTCTATTGCTTTTATTTACCCCAAAAGAAAGAACTGAAGTAAATCAAAGAAGCCCTGAACTTTACTACTGAAAGTACTTTCTGAAAATCAGTAGGTCCACAACGAATGAGTTGTTGCTATGAAACAGTAACAATTCCCTCCTCTACTGTAAAAGCGTGCTTTAAAAGGCACACGATGTATGTAACAGTACCAAGTAATGTAAGTTTGGAATACAAAATGCAAATCATTACACATTAAATGATAGAATTTGGTTCATTATTATTTCTATTCTGTTAACTCCATGTGTCGTGTTTATGTGCATAAAGCTTGTCGTTACTTGGCAACACAGCGAAGTGATACTGGTTAAAAAAAAAACGTTTTGCTGTTATCACAAATATCATCACGGTGAGAACTCTTCTTATCCAATTAAGGTTGTAAGGCCGCAACTGTAACTCTTACATAAAACTATATACAGTAACATTCTGTACTATTTTTTTTCCCCTTTTTATAATGTAGCAAAAAATGTTGTGCTTGTATTTTTTTGTTAAAGCAACGGCTGTTTATCTCGTCGTTTAGACATTCTGGTCCGATTCCATTCTGGTTCTGATTTCATTAACTTTTATTTCATTGCACAAGAGCTCATCTCGGGCTGGACCCCCTGCACAGTCTAGGCACGCCCCTGCAGCTTACACACTTTCTCACGCCCAGAGCTTGTGCAGCAGAGACAGAACAGCCATCATTTACAGAAATATGGTGTGGAAATCGATCTTATGGAAGACCTTGCTTTGCTAGTAAATCCTGGTAGTGGAGGATTTATTCATAGGCTTCTGCACGACTGCCATTGTCACAGAATTTATGTGAGCGGTAAATATAAGATTTTCATCAGACTCCGTGCATGGCAACATGCTTGAAATTCAGTATTACACATTAACTTCAGAAAACTTCTCAAACAGAGAAAAATATGTGGATACTGAAAATAAATCTCTCACCTTATTATAATAAGATGCACAGGGAAGATGAACTTGAACTTGTAGGGTGTTTGCATCATCCTTTTGTGTCTGTGCGTGTGTGCCGCTTGTCAGGGGCGACTGAAATGGAGTACTGTTATGTGGCAAAAAAGTTAAATGGCGAAGAAGGATGCTGTAAAGCACAGTGAAGAAAGAGTGGTTTTAAGCTGGCCTTGTTCATTTTTACCTCTGTTTCCTTTATGGTAGTGATTATGGCACGCAGACGGCTTGCTCATGCGCCACAGACAAACACGGTTACATAACGATCGCTGTGCCACCTGCCTCCGAACCACACACTCCCACGCACATGCATGGCGTATATGATGAATTGCAAATCGCACCACCTGCCCAAAAGCATGGCCTCACTCCATGTACACAGATCACCATCAACTGGTCCACATGTACAGAGTGCCAAAAACCATTAGCCCGTGTAGGCTGTCACTTTTGGCCAGTTAGAGTAAAAAGATTTTGCAAACAAAACTGATTACATACATATCTGCGTCTGAATGTCAGTCAGTTGATTAATAAAAGCAGGTTTTAGTGTCATAGTATCAAAGTCTATTAATCAAACTCACCAATTTTGGCACATTAATATGCATAAATTCTCTTTAAAGAGAACGAGAAAAGAGGTAATGGATGGCTTCACGTAGCCCTCGTGGTCACAGCTTAATAGCTATTGTTGCAGTAGAAGTCTTTTTCAAACCCTGCTTAAAATGAGAGACTTGTGCATGCCTTTGTTGCCTCCAGACAGAACTACAGGGATGTTTGACATTTAGATTTAATCATTAAGCAAATGCCCTTATTCAGACCGACTTACAACTGGTCTTACAATACAAGCAATTGTGGGTTTAAAGCCTTGCTGAAGGACCCATCAGTAGCAACTGGGGTTTGAACTCTGGACCTTCTGGTTAGCAATCGAATAAATTCACTACAAAGATACCACAATCTGCCTTTGTTATCTGCCTTACCCAATAGTGCTGCTATATACTTGCCATGAGTCTATAACGTTCCTGCTAGGCTCCTGACCTAGACCAGAAACGGGGATCACATTGCATCAGCACTTCAATCACCCCACTGGTTACCATTTGTCTTTTGGAATTGATTCATTATAGTTGTTTTTAATGTCACTATGGTGTTAATCCTGTGTACCTTAATGAAATCATTGTTATATACGGTATGTCCCATCTATGACCCTTGGGTCATCTAATAACGATCCTTTGCCTGGGAGATTACCATATTCACATAGTCTTTTTCTGCTACCGTGATGTAATTATAAAGGATATTGTCACAAGAACGCTGTGTGCAAACAATATGCAAATGAAATATGCACCTGAAAACAGCAAGCCTAAACCCTCATGCACTGTTATGACCCTGTCCAGGGGAAGGATGTAACGCTTCAGTCGAAAATGCATTCACAGACAGTACAATTTTTATGTTACTGGAAAAGAATCAGTTATGAGACTGATTACCAGTTTCCACCTTGACTTAATGATTGTTCCTCAATTCCATGTCTCCGTCCATATTCTCTGCAACGCTGAAATCAGATCTTACACCTTTCACAAATGGCAGATTACATTAGACCTGTACAGAAAGAAAGAAATATGGTACAGATAGTCATATTTATATGTTTAGTCAATTCGCGCTGTGCACTTGGATACAGTTTTTTTTTTTCTTTAGACACAGACTCTTGGATCAGCGCATCATAGGGGACCCGTGATAAGATCTGACATCAAGAACTCGAATCAATAGTGAAAGATCTGGATCACAAAAAAAAATACTGTAAGACAAAACCAAGTCGATATTTAATCCTCCATGTAGAGCTCATCATGGTAGCGCTTGTGAACGTTCGAATAAGGATGTCTTGCATTCAGGACTGAAAGAACAAACTTGAAATGATCACCCAGTAACTACTCCTTCTACAGGAACAACAGAAATGGAACAAGGGCGTTTTGCATTAACTCGTCGATGAAAAAGCTCCATGACGTCGGTGGCAGATGGGAAAAGTCATAAGAGGTCATAAAGGGTGAAGCATCAGCTTTTGGCTCTATGACCCAGCTTCTCTTCCCAAGGAGCTGTGAGCTACTCACTTAATAAGCACTTATATTTAGTAAATATTTAACGCTTTAGAGCTTTAATGGGCTTTAATTTCCTTTTTCATGTTTTACTTGCTTTGGTTTTTTTTTTACTTGATTGGATGTTTTACTGTTTTATATTTTTTAAAATGTTTATTAAATCAACATTTTGGTGTAAATACTAGGTTTTCTAGTTATTTATTTATTTTTTTTACAGGTAGAGGTTAACCTTCTATAAGTAGAGGGATTTTAACCGTGGTAGACTAGGACAAGTTTTCCACCCACAGAGTGAGGTTTTCCTCTGTTTGTTTTTTTTTCCCCCGTAGCTGAAATCACACAAATTAAGCTGTTTCACTAGGATGGGTTTCCTCCCACAGGCAATCTTTGCTCTCATAGGGAAAAGGGTTATATGCTTAGATGATTGATCACTTAGGTGATTGATTATTTTCTGAGCTGTATGTATATATATTGAGATTTTTATTCATAAAAATTAATGGAGAAAAATGTATAAAATAAAGTTGCAAAGGCGTATGCTTTTAAAGATAACTAAAATAAAAGAATAATCATTAAAAACTCTTTGAAATAATGAATCTTTTTTATAAGTAATTGCAAATACCATATATGTAAGACAACGGCGTTTGTAATCCAGTTCAAGTTTTTTGGCAGGTTTTCTGCATTATTGTAGTGGATTGGCAGGGTTAGAAACATTCTGACAGCTGACATTTCCATGAACTGGCTCCGTGCACCTGGCAGTTGTTTGGTTTAGCTGTCCTGTTGCTCTGCCTCTGTCCCTAAAAGTTGTGACAGTTAAAATAAGTCCTATCTGGATAGGATTCATTTCACAGTCCGGAGCTAATTTCCCCCCGTAGGCGCTCTTCTGTGATTATATTTCTAACCAGATCAGTCATGTCGGTGGGGGTTTTTTTTTTTCCGTCCTTGAGAAATTACAGCAAGCAGAGCTACATGGTACTTTTTACCTGAGTGCTTCAATCATGTTTGTCCCATCTGAATGCACAACTCTGTGATTTCACAGACAGGTGCCGCCTCGGCATTTGCTCTTGTTCCAGTGCGTATTTGACCTCACAAGCTCTCCAAAAGTGTGAATGTCATCCTGTGGACCAGTGTTTGCCTAAACATATGATCCCATAGAAAATCAATCCCAAAGCCTTTTTTTTTGCCTATGACACTTTACAGACAGCGGTTAACCCATGTCAACACGTCTTTGAAATTAGGAAGGAAACTGTTGTACCTGTAGTAAGTGGACTCTGAGGACATGCAGACTCTAATTAAACCATAATCATATCTTACAGCTGGATTACTGATGTGTTGGAACACAGAGCTGTCATCAAGTGGAATTAGGGCCGACGAGACACTTAGACGTTACACCTATTAATCACTGATGAACTATTTAATTTAATGCTCTAACAAACATATTTGAAATCACTAAGTCACTAAGAGACGATGTGCCTGCAAGGACCTCCCACTGAGGACAGGATTTCAAATGTATTTTGTTACTTCTTTTATTTCTAACTTAAATATGATTATAGATTATTTTTATTATTTACTTAATTGTACTATTACTTTAATATACTTTTAAGTATGTACTTAATTAACATCTAGATCACCCATTGAGGATGCGTCCCTTTTTGAGTCTTGGTCCTCCCAAGGTTTCTTCCTTCTACTATCAGGGAGTTTCGGCAGCTTCGTCAGTGTACCTTATGATGATTTTGGTGGTCTTAGGTAGATTCACAGTAGATTTAAGATTCAGGTCTGCTTTATGGGCATGACAAATATAAACATGTTGTAAATTGTACAGGAAGGGGTTTAGCACATGGCAATTCAGAACACTGTGCTGAGTGTCAATGTGGAAGATTGGTTTGTCAGCAGATGTAAGATACAGCTGTGGAGGTTCTGGTTGAGTCCTGGAGTCTAAAGCGTAGACACTGGGTTATAGGGTGTTGCATTGTATTGAGTGCTGCACTGTAATCACCCAGACATATGTTTTTGACGCTCGCTGTGGAGTCCTTCATAGACATTGTTTGCGTTCTGGTGTTTGTCTAAATGGAAGGTAACTTGTCAGGTATGCTTTTGATGTACGTCTGTACCAGCGTCTCTAAACATTTCCCCATAGTCAGGTTAAAGGTAACTGGCCAAACGTCATATGATATCAACATGACTCTTGTGTTCTTAGGAACTGACCAGGACTTGCTGCTTTATTTTTGGTATTCCCTCAGAGTAGTGCCCTCCAGCGGTGTTTTCACAGTAGCTGTCAGACTGAGGCACACAGGATTCAGAGAGACACAGATGCACTTTTCAGCCTGCCATTCAGTTGCAGGGGTACGACTGTATATGGAGAATAAGCTTGTTATACACTGTAAGCAGATCAAGTGATTCAACACTAAATCATCTGTCATTACTGTGCCACGGGACGAGACCTGACAAACACATTAACTTTATAGGTGTTTTATTAATTTCATTAATTTGTTTATGCTACTATATGCTTTATGCTTGAATATTGCAATATGTCTTTTTGGTGGGTTGTAGAGTCAGAAGTTGTTGTCAAAATACACAGCTGTGTGCTATTATTACGTTGCCAGTAATTGCCAGTAT
>JAUZST010013156.1:0-11148 GCA_034779995.1 Parotocinclus haroldoi
CTTTTTCTCATTAATCCGCTTCAATGTTCGGTCTGAATTCATTGTGCCACCTAACAACTGTGTGTGTGTGTGTGTGTGTGTGTGTGTGTGTGTAGGCCGTGTTGTTAATGGATGCTGAGAAACGGATTCGGCTGCTGCAGTTTGTCACGGGAACGTCCCGAGTTCCCATGAATGGTTTCGCCGAGCTCTATGGTACGTTCTCTTACACCCACACCCACCCAGGGGTTCAGTAGACTAAAACTAGCCCCCAGTAAGGTCTAAAATTTATTTTAAGAGCAATTAAAATGTAAGAAGTGCAACTTGTGCTAAGTGATGGTGTGTGTGTGTGTGTGTGTTGCAGGTTCGAACGGGCCGCAGTTATTCACCATCGAGCAGTGGGGAACGCCGGACAAACTCCCCCGCGCTCACACATGGTACGTTCCGTTTGATTCCTTTGACGGTTTATTAATCAGCAAAAAGACGGAACTTAAAAGGTTAAAAAAAATGAAGCTTAACGGACATTTGTGGCTGCCAGGTGGATTACTGATCCTCCGATTCGTTTCTTAAGACCCGAAGTTACTGATTCTATGCGATATCTTTCTAATTGATTACCTGGTCTGATCGAAACCCAAAGCCCAGATTGAATAAGTCTGGTACAGTGTCGAAATGACAAGTGATGAGCAGTACTGCGGTGCGACCTGGTGGGGGCGCTAGACAGACTAATTTTAAGCCGGTTTGAATCTTTTTCGGCCAAATGTTAATTCTGCGTAGCTGAGGAAAACACAGATGTGGCCGACCCGGACCGGACCGGACCGACAGGGTGAACGAGTCCTGATTGTTGTTTTTCTTTGACAGCTTCAACCGGCTGGATCTGCCAGCCTACGAGTCGTTCGAGGACCTCAGGGAGAAGCTTCTGATGGCCGTGGAGAACGCGCAGGGCTTCGAGGGAGTCGACTAGAGCGGCGCCTCGCCACGGATGCACGTTCAGACCCACACGACCGAGACTTTAGTCCAGCCCGAGCCTGATTTCAGTGTGGGCGTGTGGACTCGCCCCGCCCCGCCCCGCCCTGGCCGGAGACTGAATAAAGACCACAGAATATGGTTCGATAGCAGAGTCCTTTAATCCACGCCGTCTCTCTGGTCGTCCCGTACCTCTCTGGTGCTTCTATCTCTTTTTTTGTGTGTGTATTCTTACTAAACGTGTCGGATAGTTCAACTCGCCGTATCAGGTCACACCAGATGCCCTTAGATATCGAAGCACGATCACAGCCGCGTTCTCTTTCTGATTTTTCACTGTCCGTAATTGTAAAGTATACAGATTTCTATCGTTACACGGTTTACGGTTCTTAAGCGCCACCCGCATGCCGGTCGGATTTTTAGCCCGAGGGTGGACGTGTACAGTTTGTCCCCCAAGCCCCCCCCTCCCCCTTAAATCCGCTGTAGGTATTAAAGCTTTGTAAGTATTATCAGCACGGATCGACATGTGAACGTCCCGCTGCTCTCGTTCCCCTTTTTATTTATTCTGCTTCCCCTGCTCCGTCCTAAACCACCACTGAAGCTGTAAGGGCACTTTAGCGTTCGCTCACCAGCCTGGTGGGTCGGACGTTTTTGTTTCGGTTTCCCCCCCCCCCCTCTTATCAACTTGAATGTGACTTTATATCAAGTGTCGAATAAATTATTTCCGCCACAGGGCACCAGATGCGGTCCGACGCTTCCATCTCTGCCCTCCTCAACCCCGCGTGATCGGCCTGTGCCATCGAATCTCTCAAACGGCATCTTGAGAGTCACCGAAAGTTTTACTCTAAACGTTACACGCCCACGCTGGGGTGGTGAAAAGGCAACGAAACAAACACTCCCTTCAAGCTCTGATTTTTTCCGTTTTCGATCTCGCCGAGGTATTTCGTGTTCTTGAGGAAAGATGTGTAAGGGTTTGTATTTTAGCGGATCTGAAACGGTGCCAAATGTTTGGGTTTTAAGAACCATTTCCTTTATTTTAAAGATTTTGAATTTTGGCTTCCTAGGTCGTTGTTTTAATCCGGACGGATTTTTGCACTAATCCCAGCCGTGTGCTTGAAGCATAATTAGGATTCAAATTTGATAATTACAATCGAAATTCAAATTTCAAAACCTGACCCTAATCGCTTCCGAACGGGGGCGTCGTATTTTGTGTAAAACACTACAAATGAGGACAGCTGGGTTTTCGGGACACTCCTCTCAGGTGCTAGGATTTGAACCAGGGTTTAGGCGATGGTGGTTTAGAGCCTAAGGGTTCCCAGAGGACGGATTGCCTGTATTTAGCATCCGGTCACAGTTGCTGGATGACCTAAAACCATCAGATCTGGCCTGATAGTCCGCGAGGTCCTTAAGGAGCCCAGGATAACCTCTAAGCAACTAAAGGTCTCTCTCAGACGCATTGATTCTGATGCCCACCGTAAGGGAAAAGGCGCCCGGTACCAATCACGCGGGGTTCAAACGGGCCCGAGGTCTGAGCCGTGACCGCTCTGACCTGTGCCTGCTGCTAACCGGCCTCCGGTCGCTCCACGGGCCGTCTCCTTGTTCCCGCTCGATCTGCGTTTGTTTCTCTCATGCTTTCTCCCTCTTTTGTAGAGGCTGCAGTTTTTTTTAAATGATGCTCTGATTCGTACACGTTGGTTCAAATTAAACTGATGAATCAAACTTCAGGTCTTGGGTTTATTTTTATATATATATATATATATATATATAACGATGCACAGTGTTTAGGGGAATTGGGTTAGCGGTGGTGTTTGGCTAATTTTATACGATACTTCAGTAAAAGCCGTAAAAGATAAAGGCGGCTCTTCTCGTCACTTTGCATTAACGGCTGTAAGGGGAAAATGTCTAAATGAATTTGGAGAGGTTTTTGTGAATCCTTTCAGGATAGGAAGGTTATCTTTAAGAACTGCTGGCCCACAACTTAAACTGAGCAAGTCCAGGGTGACAGTGGCAAGGAAAAATTGCCGAAATGTAAGAAAAAAAAGCTCAGACCTCGAGACCGAGACTCAAAAAGTTACCAGGCCTGCTTAGGAAAGGAAGATTTAAATCACATACATGCTGATGTGAATTTAATCAGCTTTTAAAGCCTTTACAGATTCTGAAGTTAGGGTTCAGGGTTCAAATGCTCATTACTGTAAAACGTTGCTGGTCTGATCTCCCCCCCCTTTCCCCAGATCGTTCAGCCCTTTGGTTTTTGGTCAAGGTCTGCACGTAAAAGCTCTGAGCTGGAACCCGGGGTGGCGTTTTCGTTTCGTAACGCTTTGACCGTTCGAAATCGATCTGTAGCTCTTTCTGAAAGTCTGAAATCCTAGCTTTGTTCTAAGATTAAGGTCCACGTGAGGGCTGGGTGATGATCACGTAATCATCGGAAGATAATAATGAAATAATAAAAACCTAGTTTGAGATGAGAATCAGAGTCTGGGTGCCAGTCCAGCAAAGGGCGTACACGTTACAGACGCCCCCTGGCCCGACAAACACAAGTCTCTGGACTGTGGGAGACGCTGGGAGAACATACAAACACAACACCAGCCTGAATGGATCACGGTTACGCAACACTAAAAGGAAACGCGTTCCAGTAAGTTCACCAGGCTTAAACCCAATGAAAAACATGCATCTCCACCTTTATCGACTTTCTCCGAATATGGAATACGCGGAAAGATCTCGTATCGTTTCAGAGAGCGACCAAACTTTCCCAGAAGTAACAAATAATCGATCGATTGTGTTTTTTTTTTTAGGGTAAGTGTAGCTTCTGAAACTCTTCACCCACCCCAAAATGTCCCACGTTCTTTTGAATATCCGTTCCGTCTTAAATGAGGTTTGCCAATGTCTGCATCTGCATTTACATTTACGGTATTTAGCGGACACCCTTATCCAGAGCGACTTACAACTGAGTCTTACAATTCAAGCAATGGTGGGTTTAGGCCCTTGCTTAAGGACCCAACTGTGGCAGCTTGGCAGAGGTGGGATATGAACCCAGGACCATCAGGTCTAAAGTCCAGTACCTTAACCACTTTCTTCAGTAGAAACGTGGGGCGTGGCTTTGAGGCGTTATAACAAACTGTTAGACAGTTCGGTTCTGGCTTCACCTTCCTGGCGTTTTGATTTCCTTTGTCTTTCTCACACACGGTAATATTTAATGCACGTGTGTTGTGTGTGCTCAGTGTGAGGTAAAGGGAACTCGGTTCGTTCACACAGACCCTCTTGCGGTTATCGGCTTCAAGGACGAGCAAACAGAAGCAGCTTATCAAACGTTTCCAGCACCAAACAATCCGTATCAAAACCACACCACGAGTTCAGAGGAAAAAAAAAAAAAAAGCATTCAGACAGATTGCAGAAATGCGACCAGGATGCACAAAAAAAAAAAAAAAAAAAAAAAGAGCACTATGAAATCGGGAGCACAGTTCAGCTCGGCTGGTAGCACAGACTGGACTAAAATAGAGATAAAAGGCACAATCTGGGAGTTTTTACACCAAATTTGGATGGTAGGGACAGAATTGGTCAAAAACAACATGAATTCTGAAGGGTTCACAAACTTTAAAATGTAAAGCACAAACCTACCATAAAAGCAGAATGGCTTTATACGTTTTGGACGTCAACATCGCTGAAATTAAGAAAAAGCCTTCATTAAGGACTTCAAAATAAACGAGAAAGTGTGCGTTTAATTAATTGGAAAAAAAAACTTTTTAATTAAAAATAATTAATGTCATTCAGAGCTCAAAATCAGAAACGCAGTGTTTCGCTTTAATTTCTATTTCGATGCAGACATTACGAACCAGAGATATTTCGGGGTTTTTTTCTGTTATAAACATCCATTCCAAAATAAAATTAGGCATTTTACGGTTAGTATTGAGAAAAAAAAAAAAAACTTCAATAAACTTGAATAACGATTACAAACAGGTGATTCTAATCCTGATTTGGTTCCAAAAGGAGCATGCAGGAAAAGCTGAGTATTTGAGGAGCAAACATGATCAGAGGAACTCCCTCCAGTATATCACTAAGCGTTTATAAACGATGATCCTCTACTAAAGATTAGAAGGGATTAACGATCGATATTTCTCCCTCTACAGACCATAATATCATTAAACCATTCCGAATCTGGAGGAATTTCAGAGCTAAGAAGTGAACCGAAAGGGGGTGATCTCTCTGCACTCCCTCAGAACCATCCTTGATCAGTATCTGATAGGAGCACATGGGTAAGGGATTACTTTATCCAACCTTTATCAAGCTCTAAAATACAGAGTTACATTCACAAATACCACTTAAAACCAAAAACAAGCCTCGTGTTATAACCACGTCCACAAGCTCCGCCCACTTCTCCAAGATCGGAGGCATCTAGGATGGACCATCGCCATGGAAACAGGGATTGTGCTCGGACCAATCAGGACTACAGATCTTTAACGGTCTAAAGATGGCTCTATCATGGCACGGGGTCGAGTCCAGACCCTTGGTAAAGGTCATTTAGCCATCTGTGTGTAACAGCATTAATGCAGAAAAGTACACCGAGATATTAGGGCAACATAACCTGCATTCAAGACGACATCATGACCAGGGACGTCCCTGAGTTACAAGACAAATCAGAAAAAGTTAAAATATCTAAAATATCTCAATCCCCTCCAATCTTTCTTTGAGGAACATCATTTCAAAACGTTGGGTGCTAAACTGGCGGGAGTTCCTCTGATCATCTTTACTCCTCAAAACACTGCCTTTTCTTAAATCTTTTTAAAAATCACATGGATATTTTGTTTTTTAATCAAATATTTCCCTTTTTTATGATTTTTAGGGACAGATTGCAGTTGAGTTTTCGGTCTAAAAATTGATGGATTTCTGTTAGGAAATATGAAAGAATGCATAATAAATGTTCATCAAAACTGCACACACTTAGTGACTCTCTGTTTTTGTTTTTGGCTATCCAGAAGGCCGGGGTTTTTTTTTTTTTTGTGTGTGTGTGTGTGTGTGTGTGTGTGTGTGTGTGTGTGAGAGAGAGGGTGACCTACGCTCCCCGTTCTCAGCTGATCAATAGCGCTCGTCGCTTATCTCCGAATTCATTTACTGTTTGACTAAAAGCCACATAAAGAGGAGCAGAGCAACCTGAACCCTGCTCGTACCGTCAGAACCAAGCAGCAGAGTTTCAGCGGACGATCAGAGATCAGGAACAGGCAGAGTTTTCTTATTTATTTAGCTTCAACTCATTCCTTTTCTTTATTTTTAGTACGAATTCAGAGAGCGCCGAGCACGACGGGACCAGAGGTAAGTTTAAAAAAAATAAAAATTAAAAATTAAAAAAAAAAAAAACCCATTTAATAAAGACAGAAACGCGATTTAATGTTTCGAGCTACAAAACGGTTTGGTTTGTGTTTTTCTTCCACTGTTTTATGCTGGTGGAACACAAACATAACCTCAAGAACCTAAAGAACACAGAAACGGGGCGACGATGCAGCACAGGGCTCTGTGTGTGTGTGTGTGTGTGTGTGTGTGTGTGTGTGTGGGTGTGTGTGTAGCTGCTGCACGCCGAATTCAGACACAGCGAAACAACACGAAAATAAACAGGAATTCAAAGGAAAGAAAGAAAGGAAAGGTTCAAAAGAAAGTTCAAAAAAAAAAAAAAGGATCATTATACCGTAGAAAATTAGACATGCTGTTGCAAAATGAAAATGGATTACAGATCGCCGAGTAGAAAAATAAATAAGAAATTACAGAATAAGAAGATATTTAAGAAATAAAAATATAACTAAATAATAATAATAATAATCAGATAAATGTATTATAATAATTGATTAGTACTATAAATACATTTGTTATAAAAAAAATATATATCATAACTAAATAAATAATACAATATATTAAAGATAAATATGAAAAAAAACAAGAATTTACACAAAAAATAAAAATAGATTCAAGATAATTACGTAATAAACAAAGCAAGAACTTATACAATAAAATATATTGTAGAATAGAATAATGAAATAAGTTGTACGACAAATAAATACAGACTGAAGATAGAATATACGTAAATAAATAATTAATATATTTCTAATAATAGAAAAATCTGCAAACCGTGAGACAGAAGCAGGAATTTTAATATTTTAACTGTAAATATTCTTTAACGCGGCACTGAAATCTTTTTTTCATGAAATGAGCTTTAATTTTATTAGAAAGAAATACAAATAATCCATAAAAGGTGATTAAAAGTTTCTGAACCCTGTCTAAATACATTTTCCTCATTCTGTAATTATATGAGAATTAGAAATAATTTAATTCGATCTCACTGCTTGATTTTTGACTGATTTTTGAAACGCTTTTATTTGAGCGTGGGTGCCAAAACAAAGCCGGAGCTCCACGGGTCGGTGTTTTTCCTCTGATTTGGGAGAATCAAAGGTCGAATTTAAACAGAGACCAAGATTAAACAGAGCGAGCGTGTGAAATGCATCAGTTGTTCCTGGCAGGTTTGCATCATGTTAAAATCTTAAACGTCTGACCGTTGCTCAGTACTGATGGGTAACGAGTTATTGGGTGGCGGGTTAATTATGCTTATATGTGAGCATGCTTCAACTTTCCTTTTTTTTTCTAAAGTTCAAGTTTCGACAGCAAACTGCAATTAATGCTTCTTCCACTAGAGGGAGAGCAGCGAGCCGACTACAAACTGCTTCAGAAATAACGTCAAATGGACGCGCTCCTAACATCCAACTTAATTTTACTCACTTAGGAACATCAGGTTTCAGAGCTTCCGTTTATCGACAGCAGAGGGCGATATACAATTAGCAAAAAGAGAAAAAAAAACCTACCTCTGCAGCAAAATTCGCTAGGACACGTTATTGCAGTCATTTAGCGAGATTTTGCACTTGATAACGTGCGTCTAAAAAAATAGATAAACAAGTAAATAGATTAGAAAAAAAGTAAATATGACGAAAAAAATAAATAAGAACTTATAGAACAAATACAGCCTGATGATAAAACATAACATATAGAATAAAAACAGATTAAACATAAATAAGATCTTACCGAAGAAAAATATATTAAAGATAAATGGGTTAAAAAATAAAAACCTATAGAATAAAAATAGCCTGAAGATAAATAGGTAAAAAAATACATTAAAGCAAATCAAAAAAACAAACCAAAGATAAATACATAAAAAATAACTAAAACTTACAGAATAAAACAGATTAAAGATAAGCAGGTAAAAAAATAAACAGAATTATAGAATTCAAATAAATTGAAGATAAATAGGTTAAAAAAAGAAACAAAAAAAATATAGAATAATTTACAGAATAACCATCGACTGAAGATAAATAAGTAAATAAATAAATAAATAAGACTTGACAGAGTGAAAATATATTCCAGATTAAAAAAGTTAAAGATATAAAATACAAACTTAAGACAATAAAAACGGGAAAAAGATAAATAAGTAAATAAATAAACAAGAAGCGACACAATAAAAAGACTGAAGATAAATACGTAAAAAAATAAGAACTTACAGATTAAGAGAATAGAAATAATAATGTGTGTATTGGAACATGGTCTCGTGTGTGTGTGTGTGTGTGTGTGTGTGTGTGTGCGCTCCAGCATTGGAGTGTCCAAAATGTTTAACACAATAGCGCCACCTACGCATATGAAGTACCAGTTACAGTGTGTGTGTAGTTTTTCATTTTGTACAGTTGTGAGTTTATTCTAACTGCATTTGTGTTTCTCTCTCTGCAGCTGGTGTGTGTTTACCTCTCACTCTGCAGCTATGGAGTGTGACAATGGTGTTTGTGTTGTGTCTAATCAAACGCCATTATCACACTAAATAACTACGGTGTGACTATCAGTCCACACACACACACACACTTCAAACTTTAAACAAACAGGTTTTGCTTCTCATAAAGGCTTTGAAACACACCTTATAAAGTCTGTGACCTGCAAACGTCGGTTCCACATTTGTGTAACTCTGTGTAAATAATTATTTATTTAGTAAAATAGAAAGAAAGGTAGAAAGAACGTGGGCTTGCTGAGCAATTGGAGGAGTCTGTCAGAATTTGTCGGTTGGAATTTGAATTTTGTCGGTTGGAAATTGAACCTGAACACAGCATCAGTGCATTTCTCTGGGATATTGTTAATATTTAAACTTAAATCTACTCAAAACAATCAACAGGACGGACCCCTGAACACACCGAGCATGATTATCTACGTAACGAGGTTGCACCGGGTTTGTACATTAAACGGCCTGAGCTTAAACACAGACCCGCCTCACTGACCTGTTCCAAGACATACACACATATTTACCTTAAATTAACTGATGATTAAATGAACTCTCCTGTTCGGTGGTCTTGTTGTATTCCCTTTCCACCATAGCGGGCTTGGGACCGATACACGATGACATATGCACCAAAACACACCTGATTACATGGACTAGAGACTCACCTGGTGATAATCTAATGAATGGCCACGGTCTAGATAATTCTAGATCTTCTGTTTCTGTGTCCAGGATCAAATTAACATCACATAACTTCGTCCAGCTGTATTAAATCAAGTCAAACATTCATAACAAACGTTTGCCACGCGCTAAGCTCACCTAACCGAACTAGCTGCGTAGCGTTGATTTCAAACGTACGATATTTCGTCCAAAGCATTAAATATTAGTTTTTTTTAATAAGCTCTCCCTAAAGTACATTTCGGACCATATTTTGGGGGATTGTTGAGTTAAACAAGGCAAATTTAAAAATTGACTACACGAAGTTTGTTTACAACCGTGAGCCGAATCAAATGCTAATCGTGGAGTCAATTGAAAAGAACCGATTCCTAAATCTTTATTACTGAAAAACGGAGAAACGACTCGTTTGGGAATCGACTCGAGTCTTAGCCGCTACTCGATTTGTTTTTTTGTAGTCAATTTAAATACTGTTTATTTTAAAACCATATTGTTTATTCGGTTTGTCTTGCATTGTTTAGTGTTTACTGTAAAAAAAAAAAAACTTTAACACGTTTAAAAATGACAATACGGACACAAGGAAGCACGTGGAGTGAATGCTTGTTGCTGATTGTGTTTTAATTTGATTGTTTGTGTTGTTTTAATGTATGAACATGCTGAATTTTCTCGTGGGTCACAGCAAAAATCTTTATTAGTTACTATTAATAATACTGCATGTACAATTAAAATGTTCAAAAAAATTAAAACACGGCAATATTAGCACATCATCTACTATCACCTGCTTACTAAAACTTTTTTCGTCCTGGGACATCACTTTGTCGGATCCTGTATTAATTCTTTCCTAAATCCTGACGAATAACGTCTTATTTTTCATATTTTCTATAATATGTATACATGTTATGTGTAGCATTCATAGTATTAAACAATTAAACAAACAAAGCCCAAGCTCTAGATTTATATGTATATATTGTGTTGTTATTTGTGCTTGTTTTGCTTTGAATATGAATGAGTCCATTGATTAAATAAGAATAAATAGATCCAATCTTTTTTCCCCAACGCAGTTTAAATATAAACGTCAATAAAGTCTGGATATATTTAATTTATTTTTATTGTGTACCTATTAAAGGGAATCTTTCAAATCTAATATTAGAATGCATCCCTAAAAATGACTCCTAATTAATATGGTGAATAAGGTGCTTGGATCGTTTTTTGCGCGATCTGAGATCATCCCTTGGGACTCAACAGCGACCCCTGGTGAAGTTAAAAACTATATAAAATAGTATAATAAAATATACGCATTAGAAATAATTGAGGTTAGTTTTAAAGACAACAAAGGACATGGACAGACAAAAATGCACTTCACTGAGCTCGTAAAACAAATAGAACAAAGAGCAAAGGATGAACATATGAAATCAAATGAAACCTGTAATTAAACTGTACTAGGAGATAATGGATAGGCGTTGACCCCTCACCCCATTCTGAGATGTGCTCTGTAAGTTGAGCTCGGCTTCATTTAGCTCAGGCATAGCTGTGAAATGCAACTCGATCCACAGAAATGAGCTCAGGATTTCAATAAGGGGTGCCTGAGCACGGATTTAGAGTCTGTGCTCTGCACAAATCTGTGTTTAATTCATGTTTATCCTGATAAATGTTACCAATAAATATCAGTGACAGTGATCAGTGAGTATAGGGATAATTAATATTATCATTAATAATAATTATTAGAATTAATAATATATTATTACATACAA
>JAUZST010013157.1:0-11147 GCA_034779995.1 Parotocinclus haroldoi
ACACACACACACACACACACACACACACACACACACACACACACACACACACACACACACACACACACACACTACATGTTGTTAAACCAATAAAACACACCAGTGTTTGTTGGCCATACCATAATCCCTCCACCACCATGGGCCGCTCAATTCACAATGTTACCATCAGCAAACCACACACCCACACGACACTATACACTCAGTCTCCCATCTGTCCTGAACAGTGAAATCCAGGATTCGTCTGTGAAGATGAACGTGCCATACGCCATCGAATGTAAACATTTGCCCACTCAAGTCAATTACAACGACAAAAACGTTTCAGCTCATGAAACATGGGAGCGAAAAAAAAAAAAAAAAGTGCTGCACTTATTTTTGTTCAGTGCCTCTTTTTCCATCCATCCATCCATAAAAAAACAGCATTTCTCTGAAGCGGTGTAGAATTAAGATGGATTTTATTATAATTTTCTATAATTTGTAAGACCTTGTTGTCGAAGTGACCAGAGATTATTCTTAACGACTGGACGTTAAACACCACATGCAAGAAGGGTTGAAACAAAACAGCACTGTCTCAGTATATTAAAAACTTCATGAATTATAGATCTAAGGCCTTCTCTCAAAACCAAGAAGGCTGTTCCTTGCTATTTACTTTTATTTCTGCAATTTTCCCAGTTGTTGACATTCACATATCCTCTTCCAATTCCAATATTGAGACTGGTCTGTACAATGCTTCTGACTAAACCAGCCTTGCATGTTCAGTCCCATCATAACTACTGACAAATTGTCAGTAGTCTAATATGAAATAAGCTTCAGCGTTAATTTCATGTCCGTTCGCCTCTGTCAGGGTAGTTTTCTTGTGGTAACAACAGATTGACAAATAAAGGACAGAGTTTATCCCTGTGAGTGGATAGAAATAAGCCTGACATTATAATGGCCTCATTTCTTCCAGCTAGAAGACATTTCCCCAGCCTCCGTCCTCCGTGCTCAAACGCTTTCCCCATCATTAACCCTTCGTTCCCCCACACGGTTTCTTCCAAGGCGCTGAGAGGTCCTTTTTTAGACCGTTTGATTTGTACAGCCTGAAGAAAAAAGGGAAGGGATAAAAAAAAATAAATAAAAAAAAAATAAAAAAAACCACACGCAAAGGCTTGTGATAACGCACGGACAGCTCCTACTGCTAGTGCCGCTGGTACTTTTCTCAATGCTAATCTGCCAGAGCTAATCAGTGTGTGGTAGAAAGTGGGGAGGAAAACAGACAGTAATAGGCATGCGTGGTAAGCAGAGAAGGTGCGCGTCAAGTTGCGAAGATCTAATTTGTCGAAACGTCAACAGGTTTTCACGTTAGCCTGTCTTCACCTACCCACGCGGTACTGAAGTTTACAGATTTGCATATCTTATTTATTTTACTGGACGCCATCGGGGTCCTTCAAGGCTCAGTAATCCATCGTCATTGCGCACTTGACTCCCCCATGCCCCTCGTGAAGCTCGAGTTGCCCTTTAATCGGCATAATAGGCTAGCTGGCATACTGCCTAGACGCAAAACCGCTCCATCTTGCCATCAGAATAACACAGAGATGTGAGCCATGTTTTGAACCTCACTGGTCATGACATCATACGAGCAAGTACTCTGAAAAAGGGTGAAAACAAGCAGGCGTGAAAGGTTGAAAACACTAACCAAGAAGCTAACGAAGAAGTTCTGAAAAATAAAAATAAAGAAGCATTTTTAGCCAAAGTATCCGATTTGAAAACTGCTTATTCTAGACAGGATTGTGAACAGCTCTGGGGAAGGCAGATTTACACACTTTAAAAGTCCCAGTCCCATCGCAGGAGTGTCCAACCGGACCGACCAGTCCCGCCTAAGGTTTCTGCATGCTTCTCAATTCCGTTATCTTATGAAGTAACCGCAAATACAAGAGAGAGAAACCAAATCAATGCGCTGTTCACAAAATTGGTCTCCCCTAATTTATGTGAGCGGTATCATCCAAAAAAATGGGACAGTGTGGAAAATGCATATGAAAAAAGCACATGTGTGTAGTTGGGTAAATATGTTGCTAAATACAGGGAAAATTTCTAAATGAAACACGGGACTGCGGTGGCATAGCAGCGAAGTTACCTGATGGTCCAGGGTTTAAATCCTACCTGTGCCAAAGCTGATACAGTTGGGTCATTGAGCAAGGCTCTTGACCTACAATTTCTTAAATTTTAAGACTGTATAAATTGTAAGTCTCTATGGATAAGGCCGTGGTTTTGTTGTGGGGTTTGCAAGGCTGACAGAATCATTTTCACCCAATAATCGAGACCGAGTCTAAAATCTGAGGAGAAATGAACATTTATTGGTTACAATCATGAATCAAACCAAGATATGAGAAAATACCTCGTCCCCGAAAACAGAGAGGAGGTCAAATCCCCTTCTTCTGGACTCTGAGGCCCTATTTTAAAAACCTCTGATAAGATCTAAGCGTATCCCTCCGGAGAACACAAATTATATTTGACCAACAGGTGTCACACATTTATTACTTTTAGACACATTCTGCACAGAATTTATCTAATTTTCCATGGTTACCGGCATAGAAAAACAGTATCCTGCCCAAGGTTACCTGGACCCTCTGATTCACAATATTTTAGTTTGGTCTGAAAAACATCTGCAACTTCTGGATGATAAGTGTCTCCTAGCTCAGCGTTCAGAACACCAATTTAGCCTATGAATATACAGTAAATTAACATTGCCACATTTTCGTTTTACAAGGTTCCTGCGTAACAGGCGCCAGTTTCTCTCTCTCTCAGAACCCCAGAGTGGTATCAATGACCTTCTCTTTGTCTTTTACAGAAAGAATCACCCAACTCATTTTTCCCCACATAGGTTTCATATTAATTCTTAATTCTTAACTTAGTTAATAATCTACTACTTTGCCAGCATCAAATATTCCACAGTTTATAGTTTATATATGTATAAAAAAGGGATATGTAAACGGTTTCTCATAGTCCGTGTTCATGTGTTGTTTGTGGGAGAAATGTTCAGGGGTGAAGACCTATGCCACTTTAAACAAAAAGCAAATCGTTTTGGAGCAACTCCAAAGAAATGCTTGTGTTGCGCTCCTGGTCAGCAATGGTAAGTACCTATCAACAACGGTCAGAGAAAAGACGAAACATGAGCCAGTGACAGTGCTGACTCCCAAGGCTCATCGATGCCGTGAGCAACAAGTCCTGTTCCACCTGGTCCAAAGTGCTTCTGTGGTTCAATCTTGGAAAAGTGGAAACTGGAGGAAACGGTTCAGGCGGCAATTGGAAAGTGAGGGTCAGAAATCAAGCTATTCCTATTCCATAACGAGGACTGTCGGGTATGATTGCAAAGTTTCCTTAGGGAACTGATGGCACCAGGCTATAGTGTTCGAAGATGACAAATAGTCGGAGGGCGTGGGATGCACTGGTTCATTTTCTGCTGGAAAAGTCTAGGTCTTCAGCTGGAAAATAACACCTACCTAAAGATTATATTAGTACAAGATTTTACACACACACACGCACACACACACACACGCACACCTTATCCAGAGTTTGTTCTGCAACAAACCCAAATTTATGTTTTTATGTTATGTATTTGTGGCAGAAGGACTGATAAGGGTCAATGCATGTACTAAACAGTCCAACTTAATAAAATCAGATTACAAGTAAACATGTTCACTGAGGGAGAAGACATGAAAGCTACTTCGCTTTTATCCAAAATTAGCCAAATGCTATTAATTCTGCTTTACTTCACATAAAGCCAGTGGGGAAAAAAAACAATATTGGACCTTAATTTAAAGTTAGGACAGTTTGAATTATGAAACTTAATTTGATTTATAATATGCAACATTCCTTAAAGAGCTTAAGCTTTAAATGAAGATTTCTTTGTCAGAGATTTGGTAAAGGAAGCAGTACAAGCGATTCATTTCTTTCTCATTCTTGCTTTGAACAAGGGACAAGGCGTGGGTCAAGTAAGGAGTCTTGGATGGAGTCGCGATTCACCTTGAGATGTTTCACGTCTGATGATCCCCTAGTCAGCACAATGGCACCATGCGCTGCTTATCATCATCATCATGATTTGAATACTGAGCACTCAGTCTGCTCGTGCTGATGCCGCATGTTCTTAATAAAACTCTCTGCACCAGGGGCTGCGTTGGTACGTGCCATTACAACTGCTGTGCTACAACAGTAGCAAAGTATCTGGTAGGATCATATATGGGTGAAACAGGTTAACAACATTAATAATAGTCAGATAAACAAAATTATTCATTTATATCCACAGCGTTTAGTAGCCACTTTTATCTAGGGCAGCATGCTGAGCACTTAAAGGTTAAGGATCTTCCCAAGGGCACAGCAGAACCAATATTTAACAACATTATTCAACATTATTCAATGGTTATTACTTAACCACTAGGCCAACACTTTCGCTACATTACACTAACAAGTACAAGTGAAACGTGTAATACAGCTGAAAACCAGCTGTCTTTGTATTAACAAAAGAGAATGCTAATGTGATGGAATAAAATGTCAAAGCAAAAGGGCTATTGTAGCAAAGATCCTGCACAGTGCCAGACATCTGAATAGAATAATGCTTTTTGAAAGGCTATGGCAGCGAGGGGTGAGCATTGAAAACTACCGCCATTGACAGTAGCATGAATGGGAAGACTCTCTTTTGGAAAAGAGGGAGCAAAGGTGGATAAATAATAATAGGTCATCCCAACCCAAAAGTGTTATTCATGTCAGAAAGGTAAATGGGGGGAAAAATAGGAGAATGAATGCGTAATTGACCATAGACCAATGGTATCTTTGAGCGACTGAAACATTAAACGTTAATAACGTAAACGTTACTTAAAATCTAGGCCGCCCATGTTGAGTCTTGGTCCTCCCGAGGTTTCTTCCTACCATTTTGGGGAGTTTTTCCTTGCCACTGTCGCCCTAGGCTTGCTCAACTTGGGATTGGCCTTTTAGATAATGTATAATTGTAAAGCTGCTTTGAGACAATGCTACGTTTTAAAAAGCGCTATATATATAAAATTGAATTGAATTCATATTTCATTCACCGTGTACGGCGACAGATTTGGAACCTGGGACGTCAATTCGAATAATGTCCGTTTGCATACATGTCCATGGTCTGATAAAGGATATCCTTATATTCAAGAGTATTAACCTACTTTATACATTTACAGCCTTTAGCAGACGCTCTTATCCAGAGCGACGTACACCTCATACTGTCTCACAATCCAAGCAATGGTGGGTTAAGGGTCTTGATTAAGGACCCACCTGTGGCAGCTTGGCAGATGTGGGATTTGAACCCTGGACCATCAGGTCCACAGTCCAGTACCTTAACGACTAAGCTACCACAGTTCCATACATACTGCATTGCCAGATACATCACCTGGAATAGAGAGGAAATGGCAGACGTGAAAGCGCAGTCTCTGCACTGGCTTGATGTGGCTCAGAGAAAAGACTAAGACCGTTCTAGATGTTTATAAATCTCTCCATGGCTTAGCACTACTGTACATATCTGATATATTGGTCCCATATGAACCAACTCGGACCCTGAGAACATCAGACAGAGGCCTTCTGCTGGTGCCCAAAGTCAGGACTAAACACGGTGAAGCAGCAGTTTCAGTTTTATGGAGCTAAGATCTGGAATGGTCTCCCTGAAGATGCTGGGCTGGCCTCTACTCTCACAACTTTGAAGTCCAGGATAAAAACTGTTCACTTTATTATTATTATTATTAATAATATTTTAAACTTAGGTTAATGCTTTCGACAGTGTTTTAATTGTACTTTTAACTTTGTTTTTAATTGGAATTCTATTTTAATAAATATAAAATGAATGGTGCAATACATACAAACTTGCCTTGCACACTCACATGATGATCCTGCTTTTGTTTATAGCGGCAGCTGAAGCAAGGATACTATGCAGAGTAAAAATATGTAGCATAAAATCTGTTCCAAAAAAAAAAAAAATACATTACATATAAAATCGGAATTTTTGGTTAACCAGATACTTGCGTAAAAATAAGTTTTACGTTTGGAATTGGTGAAGAAGATAGTAGTTAAGGCAAACTAAATCACTATTCTTGAAAATAACCAAAATAATCTATTAAAATATATATATATATTACATAAATAGTATTTCTAGAAATAAAATGCACCATAATATAACATTTCAGACTTTTTAAACTTGACTATCTGTTTACAGGTGCAACATGCGTAGTTAACATCATCGTTAAAGCAGACGATCAGATGGTCGTTAAACGCCGCATTCGTGTATGTTTATAGAAGCGACACTCTATAGTGATGGACCGTCCGTAAGTTGCACTGAACGGCTAAAACCTTGCTTCTGCATCAGCGTCTGTTCCTTAATGAATGAACGTTGTCGGAAGCTTAAGGTGAGAACGTGAGAACGGCACAAGCGTATTAGGTCAGCGAAGGGGAGCCAGATGGCGTCGACCACGACGAGTCGCGTGGCATCAACATCGATCTCCTGCTCAGCTAACCTTCAAACGACTTCAGCGCTCCTCACCAAGTCATGATTCATGCCTGACTGGAGTCATTAAACATAGCCCGGTGCTTTAAATCACAGGCCGCACAAATCATTTTGATAGCAACAGACCGCTGAAAACGTAGCAGCCGGCGAGAGAGGAAAAACAAGATGATGGACAAGACGCCAACGAGGATCCTACTTCACATGGAAACCTGGTCTTCTCTAAAAACCTGTTAGGTCCGTAATGACTGAAACCCTGTCGAAGCATCAACGTACCTACCATTCCCTGCAAACACACTCTGCCAAATTCAACTTTAAGAAGGAGGTAGATTTTTTAAATGCTGGGCAAGAAGAATGTTGTGAAGGCTTCAAATTTTGGATGCATTTTTTTTTTGCACTTCCTACTTTAGGAGAGACTTTATTAGAGACACCAAACCAACTTTGCCCAACTTTCTGATTCAGAACCAAAATCAGCCTTTCGCCCGAATTAGATGGCGATACCGACAGGCTCTGAACGGCCCCTTCTACCTCGTCTCAGAATTGCTCTACAGAATTTCAATCTGGTAACTGAAGGCCACGAAAGCAGGGACTAACAAATTGAAACAGAACGTTGACATTTTTATTCTTGAGGCAAACAATTGCTAAATGTCAAAATATTATGAGTCGTTTCGCCGACAGTCCCCTTCCCAGAACGTTACATGTATAACATTACAGTATTATGAACTGCAAGAAGCATTTATTATTAAGCAAGGAGTCCTGCACAGTGAAGCAATAGCAAATTTAGGGAACATAACTTTTAAACATTCATTAAAAAAACTACCTAGACCACTGAAAAATAGCATTCATTAGCCTTATCTAGTCTCTAATATTACACTTTCCAATTAAATATAATAATTAAGGCCCTTCACAAATCGTGTCCATATCCCAGTAGTACTTCAATGCTTTTTTACCATTTTAGAAATTATTTAATTTTTAATATTTAATTTAATTAATTCATTTTACACCAACGTGTAAAATTTCAGCTCCATGTTTCTTTGAGCTGGCAATTAGCCGAGAATTCATATCTGGCCTGACAACTTTTTAATTACTCCCTTAACTTATGCGCATGTATTCAGGCACGGGTCTGAACGGAAAAAACGATGGACAGAGAATGTGTAAGTCAGATGCAAATCACATGCCTGAACTTGTGAAGTCTGCAATTGGTTAGCCTGTATACCATAAGACAACTGGAAGGTGGGATTAAGGGGACCCATGTGCAGGAATGTAAAGCAGTTCAGTTCTTCTGTGGTGTAGCTGGTGTAGACGATGAGCTGAGATCCATAATGAGGTACAGAATGCAGACCTGAACATATGTTGGATGGACATAGAGGAAGATCTGAGTTTCCTCAGCATAGCGATATGAGAAGAGATGTTGACCAAGAGAACGGGTGTAGAGGACCCAGAACTGAGCCTTGTGACAGTCCAGTCGTAAGGGCATGTGGTCCAGATACAGTGCCTCTGCCAGGCTGAGCCTGTGATTCAGAGACAGGAGAGGACAAAGATAAAGGTCTAAAGCATCACGATGAAACTACTGGCCTGGTCACCAAACGATCGCATGTTAAAAAGTTACAAAAGTTTGTGGACGCTCTGCTAATTCAGCAACACCATAATATAAAGGACAAGCTTATTCATTTTCCATAGACAAATATTGACAGTAGAATAGCTTGTACTGATACCCCATTAACTAACACTATACACACACACACACACACACCCCAAATCCAGCAGGGCAGTTCATTAACTTTCTGACCACAGGGAACTAGTTTGCCAACTTTGTTTCAAAACTTGTCTGGTTTGCGCAGAGCCTTGATCTCACGTCCATCAGATATGGACGGACTTGCAGATGCACTTCACTGCCAAAAGTGAGTCTAACATCAGAAGCCGACCTCACAGTCATGTTCCAAAATCAAGTGGAATCCCATGTAAGGGGCAGAAACCATACCAATGCCCATGTTTTGTCTATATAGTGCATGTCTTTAATAAACAATTTGACTTAAATACCCATTATACTGTTACAAATCACCCCTATATTTACTAATCTCTTACTATTCAACATCTTCCAAATATCTGTAAGGCACTAAGCCAATACACAAAAGGTATTAATGTCAGTGACAATGCACTCGGTGTGTGTCCACAGAGCATTTAGACTCACAGAAAGGTTGCTCTCTTAATAAGCTGCGTTCAGTAGAAACGGTATGACTCATCAGAACAATCGTATGACTGCACAACATCTTTAATTCGGAGTAACGCGTAGAAAGTCAAACTTCAAACCAGCGAAGTGAGGGATGTACTTGTAGTACCTTGTAGATGCCTGCGTGCTCCCCAGGTCTATCGCTTGATGACATCACCTTTAGTCAGCTATAACCACACGATTCAGAACAACCAGTTAAATCTGATCAATGGCCGAAGGAAAGGTGGAAGGCAAGAAACTCTCTTTTATTTTAGTCTCTTGACAGCACATGTCCAACATGTTTCCTGTTGGATTTATGGCACAAGCAGGTACACTTCTCACAAAAATGAGGGGATATCTCATTATGGGATATTTCATTTTGAAGTATCCCTTAAGTTTTTGTGAGCACCATGTGTCAGAAGACAACAGGGAACTGAGGAGCTCCCTGTAAAAACTGTGAGAGGCGAGCGACTAATCATGTGTCACTGTGCCTACATCGACCAGCCGAGACGAACTAGTCCTCGAACCCAGAACCGTATCAAGATGGGAATTCTGCAACTGGTACTGTATGATAAATGGCAGACAATGTTGGTAATTAAATGTACATCCATCAAACACAACCAAATACAAGCAGGTGAGCAGGGGCATGCAATGAATACTAAGAGCAGAGAAAAGAGCAGAGAAAGTACAACAAGTGCAAAGATTAGAAGTGGGTTCATTTTGGGTATCATTTGAAGATTTCTGAAGATGGAAGAGAGATGCTGTGCAACTGCCTAAAGTCCAGAAACACACGCTTTATATTATGAATTTACCTTTATGGCATGCAGCAGACGCTCTTGTCCAAAGCGACTTATAATCCAAGCAATTGTGTGGGTCAAGGGCCTTGCTCAGGGACCCAGCTTGGCAGAGGTGGGAGTTGAACCCTGGACCTTCTGGTTCATAGTTCTTTAACCGCTAGGCCACCACAGTCGCAAAGGTGTGCACTAGATTCACAATTATGGCATTTAGCAAACTCCCTTATCCAGAGCGACTTACAACTCGTACAGTCTTTCAATTCAAGCAGTGGTGGGTTAAGGGCAGAGGTGGGATTTGAACCTTGGACCATCAGGTCCACAGGTTCACAGTCCAGTAGCTTAATCGTTAGGCTATCGCAGTCCCATGAATGCATTACAAGGGACTGTTGCTCAAATAGCAAATAACAACCCTTTGAAGTGGTGTCCACAAACTATCGGCCATGTAATGTAGCTTAGGATTGGGACAGAACCAAACTGCACTGCATGCTGAAACCCGTGGAGGAGCTGCAGCGAGAAAACTATTTCTTTTAACAGTGACCTTTGGGTAAGGGGATCAAAATCATTGATCTGATAAAATCCAAAGCTCTTGAACTGTATGTGGGAAGATTATAGGACACATTTATCAAAAAAACAGGGGGCTACTGGATAAAATACACAACCTATAATGGTGTACTTGTACTTAAAGAGAAATATGCTGCAACAGAGTTATCAACCTCAAAAAATGTGTACAATATATTTAAAGATATTTATTTGGTTTTGCCAAGCAAACCAGGTCAAGCAACACTTGCATTCACAGAAAGTAGTATGATTACTATGTAGTATTATTAAGTGACTGACAATAAATCTGGCAAGATCTTAAGGTTAGAGACTAAAAAAAACCCTAAAGGATTTATGCTGAAGGTACCAGTAAATTTTGAAGGCCATAGCACGGTTATTAATCACCCAAAGACAGCAAAGCGCCGTTCAGGAACGGTTTGTCTTTTTCAATTCACTAAAAAGAAAACATTAAAAGAAACTGAATGCCTCTGACTTTTTAAGCCTTTAAAACGGGTTCAGTTAGACACAAAATAGAGCTTGTTAAAAAGAAAAAAAAAAAAAGATCTCACTAAGGGTAAAAACAAGGCGCTCATCCTAACACTCAGATTGTGAATAGCTGCTACTCAAAGTTACTATTAAGTGCAAAACAGAGAAGTCAAAACAAGGTAAAAAAAAAAAAATTAAAGGCTTGCAAGTCTTGCATTCATGGATGATAGAATGAAATTAAATTAACAGCAAGAGGGAAATGCTTTAGAAGAGTGAAAAGATCCAAGTTTATTTCAGGCATGGAAGTGCTTTTGAAATATGCAGAGAAGAATGTGAATGCAATCTTGGGTAAATAAAATAACTTTGATGCATTCTAAAATCTGAATTAAAAAATAATAAGAAAAAAATAAAGTCAGTCATCAACTGCTTTTAATCAGCTTTTAATATTGGATTGTTAAGATGGGGGTAAAGTTTAGGACTTTACACTTACACACCTAGTTTCGCGTAAATGGTTTCAGTTGCCAGTATTTGCAGGAATGCGAATTTGAAGGTGACCCTATATTTGTACTCGATGTGGGGGGAAAAAAAAAAAATAAAAAAAAAATAAAAATAAAAAAAAAATAAAAAA